>ML799717.1:131670-148360 GCA_009831015.1 Picea engelmannii | reverse complement strand
TGTACATAATAGATCTTTAGCAAAAAATAAAAAAAAATCAAATAATATAAAAAGAGAAAAGAACATTTATTTTCTTCTTTCTTTTGGATGTGCTGATATTTTGTTTTCAGTTTTACAGGCCCCTCAGAACAAGTGCAGATCTGAATTCACAACAGGTAAGAAGGTAAGACTGTTTATTTCATGAGATTTTCTTATCAGCATGACTAACTTGTTTTGCACCAGGTAAATTCGAGCTTGTTTGCTCCCTTCRTTTGCTCATTAAAATATGAAAGGGGCATTTATTAGGAAGGATTATTCTTTACCAGACCTGGTAAATTACTATGGGAAAGAAACCCCCTTAGAGTCTTCTTTTGGCATTTCCTCAGACTCTCCAAATATGAGGAAGCAATGAGCATGAACTAGCTTGGGTTCATAAAATCCACAAGTAGGTGATTACTGTCCTAAAAATTATGTCTGAAAATTTTCTAACTTCACTCGTGTTGGATGATGTGGAATACGTTAAGGTCCACCTTCCAACAAATCTCACTCCATCGACATCAACACCTTATCTGGAGTAGAGATTAGAGATTATTTATCACCCTAGACTCTGCATGCCTTAATGGCAGATGTCTTTGTTAACAACCATGGGAATACACCAATGTCTCTTGGTTGATAGATCCTATAGGTGAGTCGACACCAACACCTCTATTCGTACCTGCTAGGATGTGCTGTAGGTACCTTGAGGCCCATTGACATCATAGGTGGGTCATCTCGCATCGGTTAACAACATTCATCAATGGCTGGTAATCCGATGATTTATGTTTGTGTTCGACTCCAGAACATCTATTCACACAAATCAGACTTGTACCATGGGTGAATCTTTGAAGCTGTTGAAGACATGATTTCAGTTGATCTTTTCCAGGCCAGAAAAAAAGCAAGGTTCAAGGGTCATCCTAAGATAATCTGTTGTTATACACAGGAAGTTTTTTTTTCAGAATGGTATTATTTGTTCAAATTCTTCTGCAGACTCCTGAATGTTCCAGTAGTACCAGTGAGTACCAGCACAGAGTTTATCAGTTACAGGTTCATCAGAAAGACCAGAGCAGCTACAATTTTTGCGCCAGACTTAACTTCAAAAGACAATTCTACAGCAAGGCTTGCATGACAATGGATATAGGTAATTTAACTCAGGTATATGTTAGTTCATGTTGATTTACTGTGTTAATTTGCATACTAATAGTTGAACTAAGGGTACCTTAATTACTCCATAGTGTTTCATCATTTCCACGACCTGTACCTAGTAAACTAACCTACCATGACATTTCATGTCATAAACACACACCAGTACCGGGACTAAGTTCGATTTGACTTGGATATGATAACTCTACACCCTCGTACGACCTTCATCATGATCTGACACCCTATCTATCTCCACGGAAATTCAAATCTTCTCATATAATTTTCTTCCTGACCATTCCTTTCATCACATTCTCGTCCCTTCGTGCCCTCATCCAACCTTCGCTGCCCTCCGATAGACTTCCTCTGTGATGCCAAGAAGAGCCATGGTAGAAAATCTCCATGAGCCAGAAACATACGCCGACTTGGAAGACCTCCCGGAATATGTGGCAACAAGAGATATTTTTAAGCAAGCAGGGTGGGATTCATTTCTGAAAAAGTTCGATGGGTATAACGATACAATCACACTCCAGTTTGCACTACATTTTGAGGGTGGGACCGCCAAGGTGGGAGAACTTGATTTCGAGGTCACAGAGGAGTTCATTGCAGAGGCAATTCAATTGTCCACCACAGGCCAAAGGTGGACAAAGGGACAACCGGTTGATAAAAATCTCTGTGCGCAGTTGTTGAAACCTCGGTACCGGGAGACAAAATGGTCCGAGGGAACGTCGCGGTCTTGGATGGAACCACAGTGGGCTCAAGTGTTGGTCATCCTTCAGCGTTACCTAACATGTGAGGGTCGATATACCATTATATTCCCCTGACACGCCCGAATTCTGTTACACTTCACAGGTACTCCCCTGAACATACCCTTTTTCTTGTTAAAAAGTTTAAAAAGGATGGCCGAACAGGTCCAAAGGGCTAGTGAGTTTCGGGGGAGTTTATTTCACTTTGGCCTAGTTAAAATATTGATTACATCTGCACTGTCGAAGAAGAAAGAGACTTGGGACCTCTTCACTGTAAAAACCCTCGCCCGTGCCCAGTCGAAAGCTAAAAATGTGAAGCCTAGTCCCCCACACAAAAAGTTGAACTCAAAGAAAAATAAATTCAAAACCCTGACTAAAGACCATGTTGGGGACCCGCCTAAACCTCCAATTGATGATGAGGTAGAAACCAATACTGAAACTTGGAAGGCCACCACACCTACAGAGGCGAGCATTGAAGCCCTGAGTTCTCCCCCAGCTACCGAGAACATAATTGATGTGGAGGAACTAGTCGAGTCAGCTAATAAGCCTAAGAGGAACCCGAAAAGAAAATGTAAAAGCGTGTTGTCGGGAATGGACAACTCGGTACCTAGTTACCCCCGACAAGAGAGATTGGAAAGTATAGATGGACACGAGGAGGCCCCAGAGCCATCTGAGATGACCTGGACTTTGTCCCAACTCATTCGAAAGAACCGTAAAACAAATCGGTAGGCCACTACACCCAAAGGAAATGTGCAGAATAAGTTTGTTCAAGTACCAACCGGTACCCCTGTTCAGATGCCAAGAGAGTTCACCCCTGAACCCCATCTAGTTGACACTTCTGCACTCAGCCCAGCTCATCCAGATCCAATTGACAACTACGAACTCAGCCCAGATTGTAATTTTGATCCAGTTGATACTTATGAATGCAGCCCAGATGCATTCACTCCTGAATTCAGTTCAGACCATAATTCCGATAGATTTCACACCCCTACTCAAAGTCTCGAAGAGCTCATGCATGCATCTAGTCCGTCACCATAGCCAGGACAAGGTCAAACAATTGAAACCCACTGCGAGATTTCCTCCAGTTGGTCTTTGAAACCCATGGTGGCGAAACTAGAGAGCAAGAACAACAGATTGAAGGAGAAGTTGCATGAGTACATTGTACTGGACATACATATTAAAACTAAAAATGAACTCCTGAAGCTCAGGGTAACTCACCTCTTATCCAAAGTTGAAAGGATAAAGCAGAGGAATAAGGATATTTTCAAAAGGAACAGACAACTTCAGAGGATTGCTAGGAAGCATGTTATAATCAACAGGGTCCTTAAGAAAGAAATTAGGAATATGAAGAAGCAGGAGAGGCTACAAATGTTGGTTGCAGCCGCTGCAACCCTCTGATGGCTACTAGTTTTTGATTTTTGTTGCCTGAGGACAGGCAAGGACTTCAGTGTGGGGGCATGTTGGTCTCCGGTTTTGATCATGTTTTTTGCCTATATTATACTCCACAGACCTCCATTTATATACCAGTACCACCCTTTTGGCCTTGTTTTGACATAATTGACATCTCCCTACCATTCAATGAGGTTACTTAAGGTATCTTTACATTTCAAGCTATTTTTATGCACTTTGATGCTTTAAATTGATATTGGGACTAACGTCGCTTGGGTTAGGTACCACTTCTATTTTTGGAACAGGATGTCGGTATAAGGTACCAACTCGTACCCGTGGAGATACCAATGGATCTGCTCAAGATCTATGCGTTATGGTCCGAATGGGAGACAGAGAGATTCGCATGACAACTGGAGTCATCGCCACAGGGTGCTTGAAGGCCTAATGATGAAAATGGGATGTTAATTCTTCATCCTTCACACTTCGTGACACTACGTGTCACGAAGATGTGAAGTATGTTTTAAAACTTGATTCCAAGCAATTTCTGGATCGGGGGATCCATTTTGTTTTTAGGTATTGTTGCTTTAGACTGTTAGAAAAGACAGGATTTATATATAAACCCGAGATCACTCCTGAGAACGGGTTGGATTATGTTACATCGTGAACACATGTTTTTGAATACAAACTGTTGTTACGTTATGTTACCCGACTGTTATACGATTTGAGTATTCTCTTATGAGTTAATGGAACGTGAAGTTTATACAATGTTTGTGTAGCATGATTGAGTAGTGTTGGTTATTACTTCCAGCGTTTGTGCCATTTGGTTGGGCCCGCCAAACCGGTTCAAGTCACTGTGTTACTCTGTTTCATATTTAGTTCATTTTAGTGTTTTAGAACTTGCATACGAGGTAGCTTAACGTTCATAGATTTAGTTGTTTCAGTGTGTTAGCATTTGCTTACATGAATGGTATATCTGCACCTCATAGTGTGTCATCGATTTAGTTGTTTCAGAATTGTGTTTATTTATCCTTCAATTGAATCGTTCCAGCATACTGTTATCTTTTATATTGATGGGTATTCAATGCATGACTGATTCCTGTAGGGTTTCGAGTATGCACTCAGTTTGATTGGTTTCTAGGTTTCAATTCGAGCATAACTTAAAGTGTGAATGAACTTTTCTTTGTTAGACAGTTAGTTACCCTTCTTACTTAGAACAGTTAGATTACAGTTAAAGCAAAGGAAGCTTCCGGTACCAGTAAGTAGAGTAGTACTCTGTTTTCCTGTAGACAGCTTTAGATTCATTTTGATGACCAGATTGAATGCATTTTCGAAAATACTCTTTGTGTCATGACTTAAACAGAAATGATGATGGTAGATGATCGGGCATAGAGGTAAGATAATCTTGTGGAACCACACTTTTGAATAGAAATAACAGTACCATCATTTGAGCACAAGACTGTTTTCTGTTGATGACCTAAATAGGAAATGCTAAGCTTCGAGATAGTCATTAAGATTCAAGTTCTTAGAATAAGTGTGTGTTTTATTCTAAGGATAACATTCAGATAGAGACTAAAGCCTTACCCGCACATACAGTGTAGCAGCCCAAAGTTTACCAACCCTGGTTTGACAATTTAATGTTTCAGGTCATTTAAATCTTCAATTTAGCAGCCTAACATATTTCTCCGCCATGACAATGTGTCAATCTGCGCTGCTCTGATATTTCGACGAAGTTCAAATTCTGGAGACTTTTCCTTCTGTGAAGTTCTTTATGAATCTTCTTGCAATTTTTCTAACTTTTCTTTCTTCTTACTGAGCTTTCTATCCTTCTTCCCTATGATCTGCATTACTAGGTTCCTCTTCCCATTTTGATTCTTATCTTTGCTTGGCATAATGACTTCGTGTTGTTGATGATATTTCATAAGGTTCAAGGGTAATTCTTCTTCGTTGTCTAGGGTAAGTGCTCTATTTTCTCACGTTCTTTCAAATTTGACACCCAAGTCTCTGGTCTCCAACTTGTTCTCATGTTCTTCTATCAAGTGCGCTATTCTCCTAGTCATGAAATGTTTTAATGCTTGCTTTTTCTATTCTAGGGCTTCTTCTTCTTTTCTCTGAATCTGATCTTTCTCAATCTAGGGTTTTCCTAGAAATAAAGCAAATGGGGCGTTGTTCTAAACAAACTTAATAACCTCAAATTCTTCCTCTGTCAAAGTTCCATGAGCACTCATAGATATCTGGGTAAGTCTTCCTTATAAGGTTATTAGCTTTCCTCTAAATAATCCTAATCCTCCCAATGAAGGAGCCATAGAAGGCCTTCCCAAAATTTCCCAAGTACTTTTTGTCATGACATTCACCTGTGTTTCCTCATCCAGAACACAGTCTATGTTGAAGTCTCATATTCTTGCTTTTATGCATTCCTTGTATTTTAAGATCTTTGATAAATTGATGTCTCTATGATCATTCAGGGTTTATTTTATTTCTAGCAATACAATATCTGATCCTTTTTGGGGTTCTGCCATAGTCTTAATTTTTAAGTCTTTCTCATGTTTATCTTGTTCCATATTCATGCTTTCAAGTTTATCAATCATTCTAGAGAAATCCAAAAGTTCATGGTCCATAGCATTACAACAAAGACAACTAGGTCATCTATCAGAGAAATCCTTAGCAATATGACCTGGTCTTCTACAACTGTAACAAAGGTTTAATCCTCTCTTTCTCTTAAATGATCCCCAACCTTTATTGTACTGCGCACTAGGATCATAGTAACTAACCTGCAAAAAATTCTTCCTAGGATCTTGCATCCATTTCTTAGTCCAAACATTCTTTCTATGCATAGGAATAACATATCTTTCATTATTTCTATAAGATCTATTCATATCAAATATTCTTTCTTCTAACTATGCCCTAGTTTTCAAACTACGACAAAATTCATCAAAAATACTTAGATCCATACTATTGAAGATTTGTTTTTCACTTATCTTACCTTTAACAGAGCACAAAGCTTTCAGATCTTACCTCTTTAATAAAAAAGATTTCACTTTTCCTTTATCGGGGCACAAAGTTTTCATATCTTTTCCTCTTTTCTTCGGATCAGACTTATTTTCTTAGCACAAAGCTTTCATAAGTCAAGTAGAATATTGTGCACTAAAGCAACAGATCTACGCACAAAGATTTCTTTCTTTTCCTCAGTTTGCAACAATCATAGTTTCAGGTCCCGACAACAGAACCATTTGTTGGCATAGGGGTAGACCCAGGGTTAAACGCTTCAACAGTGCACCAAAAAAACCCTAACTACCAGCCCTTTTGGAAACACCTGTGAAGTATATGAGTTCTCACCCAAGGTAGAGGCAGGGGTGGTTGTAGGACTCCAGTGTCTGCAACCTTAACTGGGACACAGATATGTGATTACAACACTCTAACAAAACACTTAGCAATTATCATTTATTAGTACTTAATATTTGTCTACATCGCAGATAAACCCTAATTACAACACAACACTGTATCCAGTTACTCGTTACATAAGCCCAAAACCCAAAACCCAAAAAATTCCTAAAAAGGGGCCAAGATCCCACGATCTCCACTTTGACTTGTGCTCTGTCGTCAACAACTTCTCGAAGTCCCAAAATAGGTCAAACCTGACCAAGGATCTCCAAAACTTGGTCAAGGGCCAACATATTCCATCCCACACTCTTAAGGAGTAGATGAGCCTCCCTTAATAAATCCGAAAAAAAAGAAGGAAATAAAATATAAATATAAATAAAGAAAATAAACTTCTCCCACAAAGGATAGCGGGTCTCATCATGAGCCAACCTACCATGATCATAAGAAAATAACATAAGAGAAATTCCCACTATTTATACCACACTAGGGAAATGACCTTTGACATTTAGCCTCAAAGGACAAGAGGTCTCATCACGAGCTGACTTGTTCACTTAGGTTACGATCTAGTGAGTGGCATTGTCATCATCTGGCTACCAAACCAGGATAGTGGCCTTTTTGGGAAAAGAATATTCAAACTATTTATTGAGGATACAGGCTCCTCTATGGGTTAAAAGGAAACCCTGTCGAGGCTATGGATTCCTTTTGGCAGCAGTGTCTCTGCCTGTGGTATGGAAGTTTATCTTAAACACACTAAGTTTTTTTTTTGTGTTCCTAGATTTCCTTTCTTAAAAAAGGGGCTATCATTCTGGTTATATTTAACACAAGGGAAAGTAACAAAGTTATGACATGTGGAATATTTATATAACGTGAACAAATTTAGACTACTCGTAATCCTTTCCCTTAAACATTTTTGAACATAGGTATTTGAATTTGTACTTCCCACAAAAGAGTGATTATTGTTCATGATTACCGTTAAAGTGCTATTGAAGGTTATTAATTATTGTTCTCCCAACAACGACGACGTAGTAACTACCCATCACTTCAACTACCTGCCATCATTACACTTGCACATATTGACGGTCGAGGTCGACCTTTTCATTTATCAGGGGGAAGATACTATGCACATTTATCGATAGATCATAATGATTGCAATTAATGAAAAAATTCATATTTCTATATACATTTGTTGTTATGTAATTTCTACCATTTCTGGTAATATTTTCTCACAAGCTGGTCTAACTAATTTTGCAGCTAGGAACGATAGATGTGTTACTTATTTACATAAGACATGGGTGGCTGAATCGTCTGCCGAGAGCCCACATTGTTGCAAATAACTAACCAAGCAAGGGAAATTTTACATCGTTTGGGGTGGACAAAATATTTCAACAGATTGCAAGGATATAACATAAATATCATGCTAGCATTTTTCCAGAACTTACAGAGGGGAGTCTCAGTGATTCGAGACATAAAAATTCCAGTCACTGAGGAAATTATAGTGGAGGTAACATGCCTCCCAAATGAAGGCACACAGTGGACTGGGAAATACATAACACTCAAGGAGGCTGTGGAGTTCTTCATGGAACCATGAGAAGAACTCAACAAAAAAGGGAAAGGACTCAAACCCACTTCTCTCGGTGAGCCATGGAGGGAGCTAGCAGGGGTAATAAAATGATATATCACATGTGATACCCCGCCACCTCAAATTGCTAACAACATTAAAAGAAAGGTCAATGATAAATTTTCCATTCCTTTTAAATTCCATGCTGCATGAAGTTGCTACAAGGACCCAGAAGGCCAAAGACCCTGTCAATATAATTAGTCACCATGAACTAGTAAAATTAATAGTAAATGGGGCCTTGAGACATACACAAATCACTTGGGGATATTTAAGTGAGCCCCTACAAATTGAACAACCCGAAATCCACCATAAAATTCCCCCACATGGAATTGAGGCAGCTCAGGTAGGAGGAGATAGTGCCCAAATTGAAATTCTAGTACCCCAGCCTGAAAGGGAAGCAGACCCCATCTAGCTGGAAGAAACTTAGACCATACAGGAAGAAACATCAAAGAATAATATGTCAGTGTTTCACGGAAACCTGCACAGGATATCTAGCTAAAGAATACACAAACAAATCTTATCAAGAAAAGGAAGAGAGATACACAGTGAATAATGAGAATCAATGTATATTATGATCTTATCAATGACTGAGTGATCTTCACTCATATAGGAAATGACATCCTATAATTAGGAATGCATGCATAATAGTGATGGTCTAAGATTATAAAGTCTAAAATAGAACTAGTCAGTTAACTCCCACTGAATTAGTGTTAAAGTCTAAAATAGAACTAGTCAGTTAACTCCCACTGAACTAGCATGTCGAAAATAGAAATTTCTCCAACACCCCCCCTAAACATCACTAAGGAGTAAAAAATGAGTCTCGGCTACTAGGCCATTTTAGGTACTCATGTACAAAGCAACTAATGAAAACTGAATAAAAACAAAGAAAGAGGGAAAACCACATGGGAACAAAACCCCCCCTCAAAAGCTAATGTATCAAGAAAAGAAAATGGCAGCAGCTAGGCAACTGTGTTCTTCACTGCAAGATGATCCCACAATTTTTGAAACTTTGGCTCACTGAAAGTCTTCGTGAATATGTAGAAATCTTTATGGATATGATGAAGTCCTTTGGAAACCTGTCGGGCCTTGTACCTCTTGATCCTGTGGACCCATCTGCACCTGGAAGTATTCCTTTCTGGTGGAAGTGGAACCAGACTCCAAGTCTAGCTCTGTAGGAGTTAGTCATACTACTTTTGCATGGCTACTTTCCATAATGGATTTCTCACAAAAATATTGTAGTTTTGTGGATTAGTAGACTGAACCATATATCAATGCATGGGCATCGTGGGTTCTGAAGTTGAAACTACATGAGAAGGCTCCTCATGTTGATATTGAGTCATCCTCGAATTTAATGGATTCCCTGTAAGGTTTCCTACTGCCTGAAGTGTGGTCTGTGCCTTCTTGGGAATCTGCTGAAGCCTCGGCGTTGGCTTCTTATTTGAATGTACTACCTGCTTATTTCCATGTATAAAATTTGAGTGTATGGAATCATCTTTGATGTCTGAAATTGGTGGAAGAAAAAGAGTATATGCATGTTGCACTGGAGGTGAATGCAAATTACTCTCCTTATGTGTAAGTAGAATAGAGGAGTCATCTTCAGAAAACTTAGTGAATTTATACAACCTTGACTTGTGATCCACCTTACCAATTGCAATGATGGAATTGCCATGCATGTCAATTACTGAAATTGAATCTGATGTAAATTCAACCTTTTTACCTTTCTGAGTGATCTGATAAACTGAGAGCAGATTCATAGAAATATTTGGAACATGTGAAACATTCTCAAAACTTCCATTGTGGAGTTCCACTCTCCCTTCTACTACTACTACTACTACTAGAGTATCATGACCCATGAGAATAGGGGGTCTTGAGCATGGACTTAAGGAAGATAAAACTTCCTCTTCTGCTGCCATATGATGGGATGCACCAGAATCTATAATCCATGAATCAGATGAGGAATTAATTGCAATAAGAGCACGATGATTACCTTTCTTAGGAGCATGAGTTTCTTCCTTCTGCTTCATGACTCCCTCTAGAATGAAGTTTCCAAGGTTGTCCTGCTAAAGTGTCTGTGCCATAAGATCGATATGTTTCTTCATGCATGTGGATTCTTAATGATTTGGTTTATTGCAGTATGTGCACTACTTTCCCTTCTTCTTGGAATCTGAAGAGCCTTTGGAACCTGAAGAATCATTAAAGGGTTTGGAATATCCCTCCTACCCATTATGTTTGGATGAACCTTTTCCATCATGCATGGTGAGTGCACGTGATTTGGGATCTTTCATTAGGCCCATATGTATGAGTTTTGTCTGATATTGTGTAAGAGACTCAATGAACTGAGAAAAAATATGAATTTTCCAATTTGTTCCAAAAAGACATCTTCCAGAATGGAAATTGGAGACATATACAGCGTATTCTGGTCCTAGCTTGGACAAGATTGTTAGAATAAGTTGTTTCTCTTGTGTAGACTTGTCAATACCACATTCACCCAAGCTCAAAATCAAAGATTTAAATTTAGTAAAAAAATCATGTATATTATCAAAAAATTTAGGGTCTAAGGTATTCAACTCTACCTCAAGCATATGACCTCTCATCTCATCTTGCTTTCCAAAGAGACCTTCCAAGGTGGTCCAAATCTCGTTTGGAGTCTTGCATGCAGAAACATGAAACCATAATTCAGAGGAGATTAACTCAAGAAGTAGTTATGTGGCCTCATCCTTACGGTTCTCCCATCTCATATTCTCAATCATTGATGTAGGTTTTGTTTCTGTCGCCATCGTCAAATTATACAATGTTTTCCTTCTGAGTTGGAATTTTTCCTTGGGCTTCCAATCAAAATAATTGTATGGTGTGAAGATTACCAACAAGTTTGAATGTATAATAGTTGTCCTATCCATCTCCCCCACTATTTCTAAGAACCCCTAAAAATGTACTCTCAATATGCAAGTGAAAAATTACGAAATCATGACAGAAAGGGCACTTTAAGTGAAAATTAATATCAGTTTCAGGAGACGATCTTCCGAATTACTTTCTGATCAAACAATGAATAATCTTGCCAAACAATTGAAAACCCACTTTCAGAATGAGTCCATTTACTTCTCATGTGAGCCTTTTCCTCAAAAACCTGATATTTTGGGAGAAATCATTGTAAAAAGGTATGACCATAGACTCGTATCAGTTTCAGGAGGCTATCTTGTGGCTTACTTTCTGAGAAAAAAATGAGGAATATCGTCAAACGGTTGAAAACCCACTTGCAGAATGGGTTGATTTACTTCTCACTTGGGCCGTTTCCTCAAAACATTAATAATTTTGGAGAAATAATTGTTGAAAGGTACGGCCACAGATTCATATCAGTTTCAGGAGGCTATATTACGTCTTACTTTCTAAGAAAACAGTGAGGAATATCACCAAACGGTTGAAAACCCACTTGCAGAATGGGTTGTTTTACTTCCCAAACGTTATGTTTCCTCCAAAAGTTAATACTTTTGGAGAAATAACTGTTGAAAGGTACGACCAAATAATTACCTATCCAAAACTCCAATTTTCCTTATTCTTTGGCTTGTCTGGCTTGCTCCAAGTAGCATAGCTTTGATACCATGTCATTGTTTCATGGAAACCTGGACAAGAGATCTAGATAAAGAATACACAAACAAAGCTTATAAGAAAATGAAGAGAGATACACAATGAATAATGAGAATCAATGTATATTATGATCTTATCAATGAGTGAGTGATCTTCAATCATATAGGGAATGACATCCTATAATTAGGAATGTATGCATAATAGTGATGGTCTAATATTAAAAAGTCTAAAATAGAACTAGTCAGTTAACTCTCATTGAACTAGTGTTCAAGCCTAAAATAGAACTAGTCAGTTAACTCCCACTGAACTAGTGTTACTCCCACTAAACTAGTGTGCCAGAAATATAAATTTTTCCAATAGAAGAGACAAAGAACAATTGTTGTTCCTGAAACCTCTACTGTGAAAAGAAGAAGGGGAAAAAAGACAGTTCAACCTGAAAACATTCAAGAAACTATGCAAACAGAACAACCCTCACATGAAAACACTCAAGAAAATGCACAGACAGATCAACCATCACTTGAAAGCCTTACACAACATTTCTTCAGAAGTTATGAAGTAGGTATGGCTCAAGTACTAGGAAATTTAGGGACATCAATTGCTGAAGACACAAACAGATCTAGATAACCCCAAGCACCAACTTCCTCCCATTCAAACCCTGTCTTGGATCCTCCTGATATGGATATGTCATCTCCATAAGGAACATAAAAGCTAGAACCTCACATTGAGGTAAATAGTCCTTTAGAACAAACATAGCAGCCAAAAGAAACAGGGGAGCAGTCACTAGTTGATCAAGGTGGGGATGACCTTGAAATTCCCCATAGACAGAATAAAACAACAAGCAAAGGCAACAATAAAATTAGAAAATTAAAACATGAAAACAAGATATTGAGGAAAAGGGTTAAGAGGATTAAAGTGTTAAAACAAAAAGTTGGCAGATTAAAAAAAATAATTAGACAACTTAGGAAGTATATTGGAATAGGATGATAAGGCATGTGAGAAGAAGAAATCTAAGAGGCCTATAGTACAAGGAAGAAATCCACTTCCCAGAAGGACAGTTCACACCAATTCTGTTGAAACACAAACAAAATTGCATGCTCCTTTGGAAACAACTGAAATAGAAACTCAAAGAGAGGTCCCAACAACAGAAGAAACAACTGTTCAAAATGAAGAAGTGTTTCCTACAAATCTTCCTGCTCCTTTGGAAACAATTGAAACAAGAACCTAGATAGATGCTCCAACAACAATAGAGGTAGATGTTCAGACTGAGGAAGAATTTCATTCCACTGAAAAAGATGCCATTATTAGCATGTTGGAAGCAGAACTGGTGTAATCCCAACAAAACCTGACTCAATGCAGAAGTGAAATGGTAACAATGGAAGAAAATCAAAAAATTGTCATACAACTTCAAGCCATGTCAACAATAGAGAATGAGACCTTTGTTGAGATCAAGGAAAGGTGAAGAAAGTACAAGGCCATTTATATGGAGCTTTGGAGAAAATCAAAGAAATTTTCTATGTTTATTCTGATATAATAACTTGCAGGGCCCTTGCTCCTAATTACACCTTGTTTTTATTAGAATGTTATCTATTTCTAAGAGTGAAGGCTATTAGAGCAGGAAAACCTTTTGATTTTACCATTGTTTCTGATTTTGTTTCATGTTTTAGAGAACAAGATGAGGGAGTACAATACTTTATGTGTGAACTATACCTTCACAACTTCATCCTAGGAGAAAACATAAAAGATAATCCTAATCCTTTCACTGGGGACATACAGTTTCAAGCATTCTTGTCTTTTTCCAAAAACCAAATCAGGTGGGCTAATACACATAAGGTTTTCATGAAAAGGGAGAATGGCTTAGACCTATGGATCAAAGGGGAACCTTCGAAAACCCTTAAAACCATTATGCAACACAGAAAATTCATGAAGAGGGAGAAGGTTGTAGAATCTTTAGCTCCCATCCACCGACATGTTGTACATTCAGGTCTACAGTATTTTAGAGATCTTAAATAAGAAGCCATTTATGTTGCCAAGATAATATGGGATGTCTCCTCAAATGCAGTCAAGAACAAGGAACCATTTGGTTTCAAAAATTTTCATGCAACCACCTTTAGGTTGGAGAGATATGCCAGAATGATCCTGGATGAAGGGTTTGACTGGATTGGATGTAGGTATAGTACTCCCATTATTTGGTATCCTCTAGAGGGTTATCAAAGTAATTATGAAATTTGTAAGAAGGAGGAAGATGTTGCTTTTGAAGAGCTTAAAGGTAAGAATGTGTTCAAGAGACCTGGAGAAAATACCTCTCCTCCCTTCAGTATCACTTCTTTACATGTAAACTCTCTTCTTGCATGAGGACATGCAAAAAGGTAAGCTAGGGGGTATGTTGAGTGGAGAAAAAGGTACAAATATCCTCCTTATTACCATGGTTTATGATATATTCTTGATTTATTTTTCTATTAATTAGAAGTAATTAGGAAAGAAAACGATTAAAAAGTCTTCTAGAAATGTTATTGAGTGATATTAGATAATTTCTGAATTTTGGTTTGAATTGTTTGATTTTATTACAGAAAATGGGCAATTGTTGTTACCTCAAGATAATTAAAGAGATCCTGAAGATACATAAGCTATTGAAGATTGAAGGAATCGGTCATAAAGCATTTAGAATAAGATTGACTCTTTATTTTGTAATCTTTATAAATAGTAAAAGCAATCCTGAGGATCTCTCGATCCTCAGGATAGCTTAATTTACCCATGTTATTGTAATATATAGAGGCTTATGAACAATAGAGAGAGAATCCAAGAAATTCAATCAAACATTCAGATCTCTGAATTGCTTTATACAAGCAGTCCATTGTAAATGATTTACCAGTTATGGAATTAATGAAAGCCTTGAGCATTTTGATCATCTTTGCGTAGCGATTTTTTAGTAGCAGTACCTTCTGAAGACCGTGGGCCCAGTTAGGAGGAGTTACTATCTCATCTGTAATTGTATCAATTCTATTTCAGTTATGTAATTTAAATTTCCTCGCAAAAGTTAAGATAAATTCGTGAGTGTGTTGATTCATGAATTAGCTATGTTATTCATTTGTAGAGGATAGATGTTTCATTTAAATATTATCGATTGTTGTTCCATTTCCAATTACTGTTAGCTTATCGTATGAGAATTCCTTTCATTTTCGCATTTACTGTTCCTTTTATCAAATTTGCATTTGTTGTTCCTTTCGCTTAAATTCACATTTGTTGTTCCTTAATTTTATAGTAATTCGTTGTTCTTTTCCAACAGGATAAATAATCATTGATACATTGATCCATTAATTGTTTTCACGGATTAAATTATTGTTTCTTCGTTAGATGAATTCAACAAATTGATTGGTGTTTTGATTCGTAGTGTGTTAGTGATCAGATTACAATTATGTTAAGTGAAGTTGTTAGTTTCAGAGCTTTTGATGAAGGTGTGAAGAATTTGATTATTGCAATAAATTAGATAGGCTTAGATTTGCTTTAACTGAATTACCTACACAACTTGAAATTCCACGACTATCTGCATAGACTTTGCTGAAATTCTTGAAACAAAAGACGAATCCTTGATTGATAAATAATGTCATACTAAGGTTGTTTTTAGGACATATTTAGAGCCCAACAATACCCTTTACCATCATGGTATTGATTCCATATTTCGACGATGTCTCACTTACGATGAAGCTGAGAAATATTTGAATGAATTTCACTCTGGAGCATGTGGCAGTCATATATCTGGGTATGCCATTGCCCAAAAGATCTTACGAGCTGGTTATTTCTAGCCTTCGTTGTTTAAAGATTGCATTACTTCCATCCATAAATGTCACCCTTGTCAAACCTACAACAATAAGATCTGATCTCACCCTGATCCTCTTCACCCTGTAGTTTCCGTTGGTCCATTCTCTAAATGGGGTATTGACTTCATGACATGTAACCCTCACTCGGTCGGGGGGCATGGATACATTATTGTAGCTGTGGATTATTTCACTAAATGGGTGGAGGCGATGCCTACATTTGATAATACTAGGAAAACTGTAGCATTGTTCATATTCAATCATATGATTACTAAATTTGGTGTCCCTCAAGCCATCGTTACTGATCACGATAGTCATTTTCACAATTTCATGATGTCTGAACTTACTGAAAAGTTGGGTCTTCGGCATGAAAACTCAACCCCCTATTATCCATAGGCCAATGGCCAAGTTGAAGCTATTAATGTTTATGCCATTATTATAGTTCTTTGCATTTCAATAGATAAGAGCATAATAAGAACAAGATCACTGAGAAATACACATTCACAAGAGACACAACATTTATCCTAGGAAACCCTCTAGGGGAAGAAAACCCAACAAAAACTTCCTTATCATAAATAGTTTATACAATGTTCAAGAGATAACTCAAACCAATCCAGAAAGTCCTCCCCAAGAGATGAGCCACTCTTCTTCTCTCTCTCCAACTGGTAATTGCAGCTTGCCTCATAAGAGAATGAGCAAGTGAGTTGTGTGTTTGAAGTGAGGCACTACCCTCTTATTTATATCAGAATGGAACATGTGAAAGGTCACAACTGGCAGGGCCGACCTCTCACTCTAGGTGGGTAAACCCACCTTTAATTAATTCTGGGTCTTCCATTATAACTACTGGGGCTGACTTCTTATTCTATCCTTTGTAATTTTCCGATGACCAATCCGCAAAAGGGGATTTGGTCCTTATACAATTACCAACATGATTAATCCTCAATGGGGATTAATCCAATAACAATAATAATAATAATGACATGATTAATCCGCAATGGGGATTTAATCCA
>ML799717.1:82021-125898 GCA_009831015.1 Picea engelmannii | reverse complement strand
CTTATACAATTACCGACATGATTAATCCTCAATGGGGATTAATCCAATAACAATAATAATAATAATGACATGATTAATCCGCAATGGAGATTTAATCCAATAATAAAATAATAATAAGAATGCTCTTCGCAGTTACATTATTTAAACAGAAGCAATCAACAAAGTTCTCACTACTATGCTTCGACGAATGGTAGGAATTCATAAGTCAAATTGGCACATGATGTTGTTCTCAGCATTGTGGGCCTATCAGACATCCGTTAATTCTTGCAAGGGATTCACACATTTCCAGTTAGTATATGGTATCGAAGCAATTTTTTCGATTGAATTTGAAATAACATCTTTGAAAATAGTTGTATAACTTCTCCCTAACACCTCGCATGAAGAGGAACATCTTTTGTATTTGATACAATTAGACGAAACCCGTCACGATGTCGCCTTAGTTATTGAAGCTCAGAAAAAGCGTGTCAAATCTCAATATGACAAGCATGTCAAACCACATGTTTTTTCTGAAGGTGATCTAGTTCTTCTTTACAAGAAATATCATGATTTGCTAGGGGCCGGTAAATTTGAGCCCATGTGGTGGGGTCCTTATATTGTGAAACGAGTATTGGAGAAAGGAGCTTATGAGCTGGTATATTATGATGGAATTCCTTTAAGTGAACCCGGAAATGGGCTTTACTTGAAGAAGTACTATGCTTAAATCATTTTTTCATGAGTGTTGTGTATTTTTAGTGTATCATACTCTTGTGTGCTTTTTTGTTGTTTGGTTTCACCCTTCAGCTGCTTACCTTGCATTGTGCTTGGTTTCCAAATGTCCATGTCTTCGCTACCCTATATTTGCTTCACTAATGGCGCTAGTCGTAGTACTTGAAACTTAGCATATTCTGCTTGAGAAATCTATGCACCTACAGATGAATTGATTAGTCTACATGGTGTTTTCCTTGGTCGTGAAACTAACAATATAATGAAATACAGTGCAATTATCGATTTGTTAACTAACGCTCTTTCACTTGGAATCCGTCATCTTATTTTACGACTTGATTTACAATTATTAGTTCTACAGTTCAGTGATGTTTATTCCATCTGAGTCCTACTTTGTTAAGGGTATATTTACGAATTCACCTCTTGGAGCATAATTTTGATTAAATTGAATATCAACACATTCCTAGATGTCTAAATAAATTAATAGATGCATTGGCTAATTATGTGTTAGATAGACATTTGAGAAATTTATAAAATCCAATCACACTTTGTACATGCAACAAGCAAGCCGATAGAAGCCTCGTATTTATATAATGATAAAAGTTTACAAAAAAGTGTTTTTGTCCGAAGACCAAAATATCAAAAATGTGAAGAACATGGCTTCATATACAACAAATCATAAAGGATGTTGCTCGCTAGAACACGCAACTTCTCGTAAACTCTATGGAGCAGTCGACCAATGGATGCAGATACACCTACTGTGTGGTGTTGGTAATGCCTAGGAATATCATATATAGGTGACATCAGGGACATTCGTGGTGAGTCCCTCTAGTATTTGTTCTATGGTCTCGAAATCAGTAGCAGCTACTCCTGCCATAGCACCTCTTTCTCCTTGCCTCTGGATCGGGGATAAACCTGGAGGATGATAAGGTCCTACATTTGCATTATTCAAGAGCACTTGATTAATCATCGGATAATTAACACGAAAAAAAATTATATCATTAAAAATAACAAAAACATTATACAAACAAAATTTATTTCTTACCTATGTCCCCCCACTGAGAACCTTCAGGAAGAGCTAGGTCCGGATCTCCATGGAAATCTACTTTGGAATACGCATAATCTTTAACCATGAGAAATTGAGTCCTCAGCCATTGGAAGAATACATTGTCATATCTAACGATGCGACCACATCCATGTCTAGACATGATATCTACCCACCTCTTCATCCTTGGATCCTGTGGAGCGGGTATACCCCACTCCATCTGTAAGCGTAGGATAGGTACTCTCTCCAGGAAGAAGGATACAAAAATAGAACCATATCCAAATTGTTTTAACCCACCACTTATGCACTTGGTAAGTTGTTTCTTCATGCTTTTTAGGACCCCTTCGCACGAGTTGAAGACTCTGGGCTCCATATGTTAGCTCCCAAAGTGAATCAATCACTATGGTTGCATTTTTGGTTGATAGCATGGCTATTAGTAGTTTTCTCCAAATTTGTTTTAAGTTTTTCTAGTAGCAAAACTTAGGTTTTAATTTATGTCTTAGAAATAAGACAATCCATAAAGGTCTTCTCTTTAAATTTTTCATAAAAAGATTTCAACAACTAACGCGTGTTTTAAAGATGATGGCTAGTTGGTGAAAGAAGTGATTTTCAACAGCTAAGGAGCATTTCTCACGAGCCGTTAGCTGGTGAAAGCGACGATTTTCAACAGCCAAGGAGCACTTCCCACGGGCCATTAGCTGGTGAAAGTGGGAATCACATGTGTTTTCTCCATGTTTTAAAAATTCAAATGATGACATGCTCAGTCCACGTCATGCAATCATTATGATGCACTGGTGAAAGTGGATAATGATGGTGATTCGGGTTTTTCACATCTAAATCGGATTGCAAAGCGGATCTCATTCAGAAATACACGGTTCACGATCATGGAGTTGGAAATGGCGAATTTGAATCCATCATTACAGGTGAGGGAGCAGTACTACATGGATGGTGACATCAAATCATCCCATCATTTCCCCAACACGCATCACCCACAAGTGTATGATAAGTTTTCAATGTTGAAAGACAGAGCCGAGTGTTTTCACTAGCGTAAGACCTCGGCCCAAACAACAGATTGCAATGTTTTCGGTACAAAATCGTTTCAGGTTTTGAATTGCAGATGGCGAGGAGATGCAGTGGTTCTTTGTTGAGAAAATAATTGGACAGTTTGTCCTTCCTACAAGCGCATCCAGAAGTGCAAAAACACTTCTCAAACGCAGGTTGTATGGAATATGTCGAAATGCTACAGAATGGTTGTCACCAATCAACATCAGAGGCATTTGCTAAAATGTTTGATGGAGATAAATCCTATGTTGGGTCTTTAGAAATTATTGTGGATGAAGCTGCCATTGCTGCAGCGACCAGTTTGCAAGATCGGGCCAGAGTTGGTTCAAAACGACAGGCACCAAGAACCTAAATTTCAGAGCATATTTAAAGGAAGAGTTCATAAATAATGCATGGAAGAAGAGCATGCCAGTTTCCCATTTAGAATATGAATGACAGGATTTTTTTAAGGGCATCCAACTCTACATAACTTCAGAAGGTAGGTATGACAAACTGACGTTATATCATTTCAAGCTCTTAGACCATTTTACAGGGAAAACTCTCCTAAATCTACCTTTCTTCTTGCACAAGAGCTTAACTAAAGTCTGTAAAAATATTAGAGATGAACCTCTAAGTATGAAGAACACTCTTTTTCACTTTGGCCTTATTAAATTAATAATCCTGGAGGAGCTGAGACAAAAAGGAAGGACTTGGCAACATTTTCTTTTTTGGTATGGCTTTGAAACTCAAACTCAGCCCATGAATGAACAGAGGAAATATGGAAAGAGGCAATTGACTCCTCAAAGTATCTAGAGGAAGAGGAGAACCCTTCTAGGACCCCCAGAAGATAGAATCTCTGGTGTGAGATCTCACATGTTTAAGAAAAAATTGGATTTTGAAACTACTACAAAGCAGCCTACAGAAAGGAAAACAAACATCTTAAACATGCCATACACAGACTCAGAACCAGAGAAAGAAGACGAGAGCCCTGCCATCAAAAGTCCTGAACATTCCATTGAGTTTGCACAGAATATTGAAACCTTTACTCACACCGAGGAAGGGGAAACATCAAAGAGAACTAAGTCGAAGAAAACACAGAAAATCATGCAACTCAAAGAAGTGATCGCTCAGCAGGAGGTCTTAGAGAGAGTAATAAAGGAAAGATACAAGACTCTGTCTGATAATTTCGCAAAAAAAAATGTTGCATTTGAAAAGCTGGCTTGTGAAAGTGTCAAGGAAAAGAAGAGGAAAAGGAAAATCACCAAAGACTATAACAGTCTATGGTGGTTAGCAAAGTGCCTTAAAAGGAAAATTAGAAAATTGAAGGAAAAGCAAAAGTCACACCCAGATTTGCAAGTGCTAGCTCATGTTGCTGTGAACATGCAAGGGGACAAAGTAGAGACACACTGAGTTTTTTGACAGAACCACAGTTTTGGAGGTGAAAGTTCATTTTGGGCCAAGGCAGAGCTTTCACCAGTGCACAGGACAATTTTACAACCAGTTAGCTGGTGAAAGGCAATGCTTTCACCAGATAACCAACGAATCATAAGGCGAGTTAGCTGGTGAAGGCAGAAAAAACATTTTTGAAAGCTAAGGATGGAGCAGGTCGTTTTTCATAGGATTTAAAGAGGTTCTAGAGTATTAAAGGGTTAACAACTTGATCGAAAAATACTCTGCATCAAAGATTCGTGGGATTTTTTGAGAACCACATGCTAAACTGATCTCCTAAAGTATCGACTATGAACAACTGAAGAAATCCATCTACCGAGACAGGTGCCTCTGCCATGTTTCATGACACCACAGATTCCAGAAGCTGAAGAATACAGATGTCAAATTTTGAGATTGAAGACAATTTGAATGTTAGTCTAGTCATTAAGGGTAAAATCATGAATCTGGGTAACACTTTCGTGACAATCAGGTCTCCAAAATTTCTAGCGGCAATTTTTCAGCCGAACAAATGTTTCTTTCGGTCGAAATATTTTTCGGCCGAAAATTTTCACGTTAAATTTAACGGTGCCCTCGAAATTCGCGTACAATGTTTTTTGGATGAATTATTTTCCTGAGGTAAGCATATTTCGGCCGAAATACTTTTAGGCCGAAATGTTTATTTTTAACGGATTCCGTTAAAAACTAGGTTTCGACCGAAAGAATATTTCGGCCGAAAACTTGAAAATGAGACTGTTTGCAGGAAACTGCAAATTCTCTCCATCTTACTTCATCTTTGGAGGTAGAGGACTCCTACAAATACTCAGAATTTAGTTTGAGAATTGATACCAACATTTTTAAAATTGAATCTTCTTTCATTGGGTATAATTTGTTTTCATTTTCATTGTTTTTTTCTAATTTTATTTAATTTTATAAAAAAAATCACTGCATAATATTTTTAGGTGAGATTATGATTTGGTGAAATGAAAAATCCATATCTCTAAAAATACACAACGGAAAATTATGGAAAATTTATATTCATAATTGTTAAACTGTTCTCTTCAAAAGGGTATTTTTAGATTTTACTTTAATTAAAATTAAGATAGATACAAGGTGTAGAAAAACACTGTTTAAAATCTGCAACGTTTTCATCTTGGTCAACTTAAAAAAATTCTAGAAATTATAATATTCGTCTATTAGATTCAAAATTATAGTCATAATAAAATAGAGTCTCTGTAGATTGTTGCAGTATATTTCATTTCTTAAAAAAATAAGTTTAATAATAGATACATTGTTGTGGAAAACAATAACTCATTATCATTCCTTTCGTGTTTAAGGAACATATTGTTAAACAATTGTCAAATTGACATATCAAATCTTGATAAAAAAAAATTAAAAAATAGTCATTAGAAATATAACAAAATTATTTACAAGTTTTGTTTTTAATGTAAAGTGAAATTCTAAATAAAAAAAATATTTTGTATGCCGGAAGTTGAAGAACTTGTGAAAATACAATTTTTTTTGTCATAAAACAAGCAAAAGTGTTACCCATCTTCGTGATTTTACCCTTAAGTGTTTGTTACCAAGTTTCTTAGTTAATTTGAATTTATATTTTTAGATACAGATCCAAGTTTTTAGGATCTTAAAAACTGATTGTAAAAGGCTATAAATGCCTATCTTTTCTAAGAGATAAGGGTTCAAACTGGGATACATTTTTATACTACTATATAGACTCTTATGATATAATAAAATTGCAGTTCCCTTTCATTTTCAATATCAAAAATATGAAAATTTCCATTTCTATACTTCATTTCAGTTTATCTTAGCTTATGAAGACTATTATCTCTTTATTAAGCTCATAGATTTGAAGTGAAGGATTTTCTTTCTATCTTGTATTAAACCTTACACCCAACTGTATTTGGCAATCAAGATCAGTGTTCTTCATCCCCTCCTTTCAAATTACTTGATCTGATTATTGTTTCCTGAAAGCACTGTTATTTTAGATGTGTGATGAGTTGTCTATTACATTGATCATTAAAGACCCCATTGTTCCAAGCATACCTACACATTATTTTTAAGTTACCAAGCATCCTTAGCCTATGACCCTAAGGAGTTTCTTGGAGTGATAACAAATTGGCGTCGTTGCCGGGGAGACGGAATTTAAGTTCTTCTTTCCCGGGATATGACACAGAGCTTATCTTTGATGATAGACAAAGATTAGTGTAAGGTAGCTAGAGAGGTAGAGGTAGCTAGAGAGGTAGTGGGGGGGCCCAGAGGGCCCATAGTAATAATAGTGGAGGTCATTCAATGCAAGGTGGGCTAGGTCCACTATATTATTAGATAAGGCCCACTATAGTAGTTAGATATAATAAATGGGTAATTAGATATAATAAATGTAAGAGGACTTCTTAGAAGGTTCTACTTCTAGAAGATTCATCCTCTAGAATGTTCTTAGATGATGGTAGCACTATATAAAGGAGTTCAAGCAATGTAATGAGACATGAAAAGAAGTATTGTATTTGGAGCGGTAGCTCAATAGGAGGATTCCCCCTCGAAGAGGCAAGTGAACATGAGAGGATCCCTTCCATAATAGGATCCATTGTATGGTGTTGCCCTACCTCAAGGGTTTTCTTCTAATAAAGTGTGGTTTCTTCTATCTTGCTTTGTGGATCTATTGTGTATTCAACATTTTTCGTCATTATATTTGTATATCTATTCAGGTTCTTAACAAGTGGTATCAGAGCACTTTCCTTGGGCATACATTGTGGGCAAATATTTTTTATTTTTGCAGATTGTTTTTTCGGAGCAGAAAAAAGAGGGTCGCGACATTATCGATGTTTTCAGTATATTTCTGTGAAAAATTTATAGAAAAGGGTTGTATATCTGAGTTCCTCTCATAAAAACACCCAATTTGAAAAACAAAATCGTCAAAAATGGAGTCCGGGAAGTGAAGTTATGAGCATTTTAACTTCAACATTTTTTTAGGTTTTTTTTCAGAAAAAAACCGCGATTTTATGTTGTAATTTATTGTTCTATTTTTTTGTGTTTTTTCCCGACGGATGCAGGACCGAAGGGTTCATAGGGTTCTCAGATGGCTATTTCTTCTCAAAACCTGAAAGAAATTCTTGAATCATTCAAAGTCCAATTGTTTCACACATTGGATGATAGATTGGATGCATTTGCACATGGCCTCACAAACAACCTCACAAACAGCCTCACAAACAGTCTCACAGACAGCCTCAATGATAGTTTTCGTAGTATTCAAGATTCATTGAATAACATGCAGGAAATATTTCTTATGGAGGGCCTCAGGGATGAATATAATCAAGAAATATATGCTTGGTATGATTTTGAGGACAATTGTGATGATTGGTATATGGATAGTTGTCATTTCTGGGATGACAACCACTTTCATATTTTATTTGATGACTCTACTCCACCTTCTATAGAGAACATCAATGTCCCACATCAGGAACTAGTTACCAGAATTCAGTCTACATATTCTACAGTGGTATTATTCATTCCGGATTCTGCTACGACCCTTTTCCACTATGTGGATGGATCTTCTTATTTGGATCCACATGATAGGTGTCAGTATTTGGAGCATCATTTGGAGTTGTTTATTGGGTTCCAAAATCTTCCACGGGGATTTCACATGAGCACTTGGACATGGGACTTGAGCTTACAATGGTGGTTGGACTACTTCAACATGGTGGATTTCCTTTCTACATGGGACCTTGGTTCTTCAGTCTTCTTCAGCATTATGGTCCACAATTATCCATGGGACCCTGGTATATGGTTGTACATTAAGCATTGAGGACAACTCTTTCATAAGGGGGATGGAATGTAAGGTAGCTAGAGAGGTAGTGGTGGGGCCCAGAGGGCCCATAGTAATAATAGTGGAGGTCATTCAATGTAAGGTGGACTAGGTCCACTATATTATTAAATAAGTCTCACTATAGTAGTTAGATATAATAAATGGGTAATTAGATATAATAAATGTAAGAGGACTTCTTAGAAGGTTCTACTTCTAGAAGATTCCTCCTCTAAAATGTTCTTAGATGATGGTAGCACTATATAAAGGAGTTCAAGCAATGTAATGACACATGAAAAGAAGTATTGTATTTGGAGCGGTAGCTCAATAGGAGGATGCCCCCTCGAAGAGGCAAGTGAATAGGAGAGGATCCCTTCCATAATAGGATACATTGTATGGTGTTGCCCTACCTCAAGGGTTTTCTTCTAATAAAGTGTGGTTTCTTCTATCTTGCTTTGTGGATCTATTGTGTATTTAGTATTTGTCGTGATTATATTTGTATATCTATTCAGGTTCTTAAAAATTAGACATTTTTAGCTGGTTGTAATTATCTATCTAGAAACTCCACAAGTTCATCCTGGCTCCTAAGAGGATCAATACTAGGGAGAATCCTCAAGAATCACCTATCACACTAGTGTCAAATCCAGAACTAATTCTCAGGAAGGGAAAGACAATTCAAGGTCAAAATTCAAGATCAAATACAGAAGGTAATCCTCTATTCAGTTATGGAAAATCTACTACAGAAAAATTTGAGTTCTTTTCAAAGAGCATTGATGAAAAAACAGTTATAAATACTATAGAAGAACAAACTCCTTTTGATCAACATGAAAATACTAATGATGATAAATTGATAGATTTAAATTTTATTGAAAAAACATACAAGACTTTAGAAAGAAGCCACAGTTCTTCTTCCCTTGAGTCTTTTCATTCTCAACAACAAGAATATCATTTGAACATTTATACTAGCCTCCTTGCGGTTGAACATCTCCTCCAAGAGCTATCTGCTAAAGGTGAAGGAAATTTAGTTGGACAGCTTACAAATTTTTACAGAGCCTCTTATCAGAACTCTTTCCCATTAGAAGATTCACCTATTTCACATTCCTCACCACCACTCTTATCAGACTCGAAAAAGAAACCATCACCTTTCTCACCCTTGATAGTTATGGTTGCACCACCTCCTTTGACGAAGATGCAACAAATCCTAGCTGCTAGGTATGCACCACTCATATTTCCAAACCCAGTATCAGCCATGCCAATGGGAGACTATCAGAAGTATATTCCCAAATTCACAGGCGAACGCTGAAGAACATATTGAGGCTTTCTACAGTTATGCTGAAAACCTTAATATTGAAGAAGAAGATGTTTGGACATGAGTCTTTGTCCAAAGCCTAGATGGCCATGCTAGGAAATGGTTCAAAGAACTCCCTGCTGGTTCCATAGCTGGAATCGAGCAATTGGATGAGACATTTTTGAAACACTGGGGTGACAGAAGAGATTTTGTATACTATATCACATAATTCGAAAACCTAAGGAAACAAAATAGTGAGTCAGTCTCTGATTTCACTAAAAGATTTAACCGGATGTATGGTAAAATACTAGCAGAGATAAAACCTTCAGATGCTTCTGCCAAGGTCACATATTCTGATGCTTTTGACTTATATTTATGTTTATTGTTGAGAGAAAGGAGGTCACCAACATTATCTCTCATGCAAGATTCTCCCCTTGAGGTGGAATCAAATATTCTAGCCTCCCAGAAGAGAAAAGGAGATTCTGATAGGAGAAGGCCAAGGAATGAGGCTTCCTCTTCGTCAAGTGTTGATCCGAAGTTTGATAAAATGGCTAAGATGCTAGAGTCTCTAACCTATGAGATATCTAAGCTCAATATTGAAAATAAGCATCCTGTGAAGGGAAGAGGCACTTATGATTCTGCAGTCAAAAACCCAAATCAAAATCCCAACAACTTCAGAAGAAATAATCATCCAACACAGATCGTGCAAAGAGAAAATAATCCTACTGAAGATCAGAGAATAAAGGTCCCTCTTCAAAATGTTGTGATGGACGAAGATGAGGGTGAATATCAAGAATATCGAGAAGATAACATTCATTGTGTTGGAGAAGAGATAGGGAAATCTTATCTAACACAACACGACTATGAGGAAGCATTGATGACTGAACAGACAAAAGATAATCTTATTGATGATGGCATTTTCATGATAGAATATAAGAATAGATATAACCTCTGATCAAAATCTAATACTTCCCAAGAAGATGCACCAGCCTCTCCCAAAAAGAGCATAGCCCCTATTAAGCAAAAAGATCAGACATCAGAGAATCAACAAACAAATCCTTCAAAGGTGAAAGCATCAGCTCCTCCCAAAAAGACTATTTCCCCTGTCAAGCATCAAACTCCAGAAAGTCAGGCTCCTGTTGAACAACAAAGAAATTAGGAATCTCCTTCGAATCAGGTAAAGGTCTCTGATAAAGCTTCTGATAAAGTCCCATATTTGTTCAATTTTGAGGCTGAAATACAAAAAATTAAAATTCCTATTCCTCTAGTCGAGTTAATGAAAAATGAAACGTTCAAAAAGGATATCCTCAAAACTCTAGATCCCCAATATATATCCCTTTCTACTGATATCTTCAACATATATGATGAAAATCCAACCATTACTCTGGGCCAAATGATAGAAGACAAAGATGAAAGTTGTCCTCCCTTTTACATCTCTCTAAATATTCATGAGAAAACACTGCATAACTATTTGTTGGACTCCGGTGCTTCGCACAATTTGATGCCAAAGGTGGTCATGGATGACCTTGGGCTGGATATCACCAAGTCTTATCATGATCTTTTCTCTTTTGACTCCCAAAAAGTCAAATGTCTTGGGATGATCAAAGACTTGGATTTAACCTTAACCCAAGCATCCATGAAGACTATGGTTATGGATATAGTTGTGGCTGACATACCTCCTAAATTTGGATGTCTGCTATCAAGATCGTGGATGAAGAGGCTAGGTGGAACTCTTCAAATGGATCTCTCCTACACTACTATCCCTGTTTTTGGAGGGGTGAACAGAAGACTATACAGGGAATCTCAGTTGGCATATGTAATCAGTGATGAAAAAAATCCATCCAATCATCCTATCTATTCTGTCGATATAGGTATGGGATCTTGTATTTTGCAAATTGATGATTCATTACCAGATGCATTGCTTCTCAGAAAGACCACAGTTCAGCCCACAGAAACAGTAGAGGACGATCTTTGGACCATGTTCTTTGACGGTGCTTGCACTAAAGAATCAACAGGAGCAGGAGTGGTATTGATTTCCCCTTCTAAGAAAACTTCTCATTTGTCCTTTAAACTTGATTTTAAAGTGACTAATAATATTGTTGAGTATGAGGCACTACTTTTGGGGCTAAATGCAGCCAAAGAGATGGAGATTAAAAGATTGCAGGTATTCAGAGATGCAGATCTGATCATTCAGTAGGTGAATAAGTCCTTTCAAGCAAAACATGTCAGGTTGAAAGCATACAGAGATGAAGTGTTGAGGGCAATTCATGATTTTGCAGATTTTAAAATTTCATATGTACCTGGAGCAATGAATGAATTGGATGATTCATTATCTATGTCAGCTTGTGATTTCATACCCCCTCTGCTTCATAAATTGAATTATGAAATTCAAGTTAAATATAGGCCATCTCTCCCTGATAATGTAAAATTTTGGAAGGTTTTGAAGATGATGCTGAACTCACTAGATTTCTTACAGTAATAGATGAGTTTGCAGATCTACAGATCGATCAGGAGAATGAACATGACAATGAAATTGAGAAGCCAAAATTTAGAAGAAAAATCGAAGCACATGAAATAGTCCAGCTGTCTACCAACAAAATTCCTAAAGGTTTGGTCCCTTTGGAAAGGCTTTTCGATAATAATGATGTGGTTGTCAAATTGGAAACTGGGGAAAAAGATTCAGAAGTTTTGCAGTATAATGTAGCTAGCGAGAAAGATCCTAAATATGTCAACTTAGCCTCACATTTGACTGAAAAACAAAGGGCTGATTATGGAGAATTGCTAAAGGAGTTTGCGGACATCTTCGCTTGGCAGTATGATGAATTGAAGACTTTTGACACAGAGGTAATTCAACATAAGATCCCCTTGAACAAAGATACCAAACCATTCAGGCAGAAGCTTAGATCCTTTAATCCTTTGTTGTTGCCTACAATGGAAAGGGAAATCAAAAAACTATTGGACGCCCGCATCATCATTCCTCTCAGATATTCAGAATGGATTGCAAACCTCGTACTGGTCAGGAAGAAGAATGGGGAGATCAGACTCTGTGTCGACTTCATAAATTTGAATAAGTGCTCTAGGAAGGACAACTACCCTCTGCCCAAAATGGAGCATATTTTACAGAAGGTATCAGGATCAAAGGTAACGTCTTTTATTGATGGGTTTTCTGGATACAACCAGATTGTTGTCCATCCAGACAATAAACAAAAGACTGCTTTCACTACTCCATGGGGCACATTTGTGTATGAGAAGATGACCTTTGGATTGATTAATGTAGGAGATACATTCCAAAGGGCAATGGACATTGCTTTCGTTGGAGAGAAAGATAAATTTGTCCTGATATATCTCAATGATATCACTGTTCTCTCGAGCATCTATGAACTTCATTTGTAGCACTTAAAAAGTACATTCCTAAAATGTCGAAGGTATGGCATTTCTCTTAATCCAAAAAAATCAAATTTTTCACTTAAGGAAGGGAAATTACTGAGGCATATTGTTTCAGCTGATGGGGTGAAAATTGACCCAAAAAGGGTAGAAGCAATTAAAAATCTGCCTCTTCCTAGATCAAAGAAGGACAGTCAGTCTTTCCTTGGGACTATAAACTTTATCAGAAGATTTATAGTAAAATTTGCAGAACTCACAAAGCATATTACAGCTATGTTAAGAAAGGACTTTGAGGTAAAATGGACTGAAGTAGCCAAACACTCATTCAATGCCATCAAGGAAGCCATCACAACAACCCCTGTTTTGATCAGCCCCGATTTCTCCAAGGTATTTTACATTTTTCATTTGCTTCAAGAGATACAATTGCAACAGTACTCTTGAAGAAAAATGTCGATGATCAGGAGCAACCAGTTTCCTTCTTTAGTAAGGTCTTGAGGGACGCAGAGGTAAAGTATGAATTGTTGGAGAAACAAGCATATGCACTTATCAATTCATTGAAAGCTTTCGGAGTTTACATCCTTCAGGCAAAGGTAATAGCTTTCATTCCCTCCAGTCCAGTTAAAGATGTGCTTATACAACCCGACATAGATGGAAAAAGGAGTAAGTGGATAGCAAAGTTGATTGAATTTGATGTTGAAATTAAACCAGCAAAACTTTTGAAGGGTCAGGGCCTTTCCAAACTTCTGGCGGAAGAAAATTTTAGGTTGCTCGAAATAAATTTGGTAAGTATTAATCCAGATAATGTTCAGTCTTAAGAGGATAAAGAAGGTGAGGAAATGCAGGTCTCATCTCACCTAGATGATTGCAAATGGTACAGTCACATTATTCATTTTCTACAAACTTTATCAGTCCCATCAGATTTGACAAAAACACAAGGAAGGGCTTTGAAGCTCAAAGCCATAAATTTCTGCATCAATGGCAACTTATTGTTCTGGAAAAATCCAATAGGTTTATTGTTGCGGTGCATAAACCAAGAAGAAGAAGCTAAGGTAATGATTGAATTCCATAATAGTAAATGTGGGGGACATCAGTATTGGAAAACCACTGAACATAAAATCTTAAGATCTGGTTACTACTGGCCATCCTTATTTTCAGATGTGTATGAGTTTGTTAGAACATGTGACAAGTGCCAAAGGTTTGAAGGCAAGCAACAACTGAAATCTCTTCCCCTCAAACCTATAGTGGTCACAGGTCCTTTCAAGCAATGGGGCCTGGACTTCATAGGTGAAATTCACTCGCCTTCTAGTGGTCATCACCTGTGGATCCTTGTTGCCACTGATTACTTTACAAAGTGGATTGAGGCTATTCCCACCCGAAACGCCAATCATACTGTCATCATAAATTTTATGCAAGAAAACATATTTTCCAGATTTGGCTGCCCTAAGAGAATAGTCACTGATAACGATGTCGCATTCAAAGATAAACACATGGTGAAATTATGTGAAGAGCTGGGAATTCAGATGGTACATTCCGTTGCTTACTATCCGTAAGGGGATGGCCTAGTTGAGTCATCAAACAAGAGTTTAGTCAAAATTATAAAGAACTTGCTTGAACAAAATGCCAGAGGATGGGATTCCAAGTTGAAGTTTTCTTTTTGGGATGATAGGGTTACATGTAATAAATCAATTGGTACATCTCCTTTCAAGTTGGTATATAGTACTGAAGCCATATTTCTTGTTCAACTTGCACTGCCGGTTACAAAGTTTTTACAAGAAACCGATTTTGAACCAAGTGATTTGACTCGAAGAATTCATAATTTGGTAGAGCTACAACAAGATAGAGAACATCTTTTGGAAAGAACAGAATTACATCAAGAAAAAATCAAGGAGATATTCAACAAGAAATTCAAATCAAATGTCTTCAAAACAGGGGAATTAGTCTTAAAGTGGGATGCAGCAAGGCAAGAGAAGGGGAAACACAACAAATTTGAGGCTCTCTAGATAGGTCCTTTTGTCATAACAGCGGTGCAGTAGAACAATACCTTTGTTCTCCAAAATCTTTCAGGCGAGGAAATAGCAGGTGGCCCTTTCAATGGGCGCTTTCTAAAGACCTATTTTTCATAAGGATTTTTCTTAAAAGCCCTGTTCTACTTGTACATATTATTTTCTATTTTCTTTGTTTCTATCACTTGAATAACTCCATGCCCAATGGTACTAGCAAAACTATTTTTCAGATTTCTTTTTTTTGTAATAAGGATACTGAGTAGGTTCTTGGTCACCTCATAGGGAGATGTCCATCCCAGTTGGAGCCAAATGTTAGCTCCCAAAGTGAATCAGTCACTATGGTTGCATTTTTGGTTGATAGCATGGCTATTAGTATTTTTCTCCAAATTTGTTTTAAGTTTTTCTAGTAGCAAAACTTAGGTTTTAATTTATGTCTTAGAAATAAGACAATCCATAAAGGTCTTCTCTTTAAATTTTTCATAAAAATATTTCAACAACTAATAAGTGTTTTAAAGATGATGGTTAGCTGGTGAAAGCGGTGATTTTCAACAGCTAAGGAGCATTTCTCACGGGTCGTTAGCTGGTGAAAGCGATGATTTTCAACAGCCAAGGAGCACTTTCCACGGACCATTAGCTGGTGAAAGAAGGAATCACGTGTGTTTTCTCCATGTTTTAAAAATTCAAATGATGACATGCTCAGTCCACATCATGCAATCATAATGATGCACTGGTGAAAGTGGATAATGATGGTGATTCGGGTTTTGCACGTCTAAATTGGATTGCAAAGCGGATCTCGTTCAGAAATACATGGTTCACGATCATGGCGTTGGAAATGGAGAATTTGAATCCATCATTACAGGTGAGGGAGTGATACTACATGGTTGGTGACATCAAATACGCCCAAAATTTCCCCAACACGCATCACCCACAAGTGTATGATAACTTTTCAATGTTGAAAGACAGAGCCGAGTGTTTTCACCAGTGCAAGACATCGGCCCAAACAATAGATTGCAGTGTTTTGTGTACAAAATCGTTTCGGGTTTTGAATTGTAGATGGAAAGGAGACACAATGGTTCTCTGTTGAGAAAAGAATTGGAAATTCTGTCCTTCCTACAGGCGCATCCAGAAGTGCAAAAACACGTCTCAAACGCAGGCTGTATGGAATATGTTGAAAGGCTACAGAATGGTTGTCACCAATCAACAACAGAGGCGTTTGTTAAAACATTTGGTGGAAATAAATCTTGTGTTGGGTCTTTAGAAATTATTGTGGATGAAGCTGCCATTGCTGCAGCGACCAGTTTGCCAAGATCAGGCTAGAGTTGGTTCAAAATGACAGCCACCAAGAACCTAAATTTAAGAGCATATTTAAAGGAAGAGTTCATAAATAATGCATGGAAGAAGAGCATGCTAGTTTCCCATTTAGAATATGAATGGCAGGATTTGTTTAAGGGAATCCAACTCTACATAACTTCAGAAGGTAGGTATGACAAACTGATGTTATATCATTTCAAGCTCTTAGACCATTTTACAGGGAAAACTCTCCTAAATCTACCTTTCTTCTTGCACAAGAGCTTAACTAAAGTCTGTAAAAAGATTATAGCTAAACCTCTAAGTATGAAGAACACTCTTTGCCACGTTGGCCTTATTAAATTAATAATCCTGGAGGAGATGAGACAAAAAGGAAGCACTTGGCAACATTTTATTTTTTGGGAGGGCTTTGAAACTCAAACTCAGCCCATGAATGAACAGAGGAAAGATGGAAAGAGGCAACTGACTCCTCAAATCAGCTCAAGGAAGAGGAGAACCCTTCTAGGACCCCCCAAAGATAGAATCTCTAGTGTGAGATCTCACAGGTCAAAGAAAAAATTGGATTTTGAAACTACTACAGAGCAACCTACAAACAAACATCTTAAACCTTCCATACACAGACTCAGAGCCAGAGCAAGAAGATGAGAGCCCTGTCATCAAAAGTACTGAATATTCCATTGATTTTGCACAGAATATTGAAACCTTTACTCACACCGAGGAAGGGGAAACATCAAAGAGCACTAAGTCGAAGAAAACACAGAAAATCATGCAACTCAAAGAAGTGATCGCTCAGCAGGAGGTCTTAGAGAGAGTAATAAAGGAAAGATACAAGACTCTGTCTGATAATTTCACAAAAAAAATGTTGCATTTGAAAAGCTGGCTCGTGAAAGTGTCAAGGAAAAGAAGAGGAAAAGGAAAATCACTAAAGACTATAACAGTCTATGGTGGTTAGAAAAGCGCCTTAAAAGGAAAATTAGAAAATTGAAGGAAAAGCAAAAGTCACACCCAGATTTGCAAGTGCTAGCTCAGGTTGTTGTGAACATGCAAGGGGAAAAAGTAGATACACACTGAGTTTTTTGACAGAACCACAGTTTTGGAGGTGAAAGTTCATTTTGGGCCAAGGCAGAGCTTTCACCAGTGCACAGGGAAATTTTACAACCAGTTAGTTGGTGAAAGGCAGCACTTTCACCAGCTAACTAGCGAATCATAAGGTGAGTTAGCTGGTGAAAGTAGAAAAAACATTTTTGAAATCTAAGGATGGATCAGGTCATTTTTCACAGGATTTAAAGAGGTTCCAGAGTATTAAAGGGTTAACATCTTGATCGAAAAATACTCTGCATCAGAGATTCGTGGGAGTTTTTGAGAACCACATGCTAAATTGATCTCCTAAAGTATCTACTATGAACAACTGAAGAAATCCAGCTCCCAAGACAGGTGCCTCTGCCATGTTTCATGACACGAAAGATTCCGGAAGCTGAAGAATACAGATGTCAAACTTTGAGATTGAAGACGATTTGAATGCTAGTCTAGTCATTAAGTCTTTGTTATCAAGTTGCTTAGTTAATTTGAATTGCTATTTTTAGATACAGATCCAAGTTTTTAGGATCTTAAAAACTGATTTTAAAAGGCTATAAATGCCTATATTTTCTAAGAGACAAGGGTTCAAACTGGGATACATTTTTATGCTACTGTTATGATATAATAAAATTGAAGTTCCCTTTCGTTTTCAATATCATAAATATCCATGTTTCCATTTTTGTACTTCATTTCAGTTATCTTAGCTTATGAAGAATGTTATCTCTTTATTGATCTCATAGATTTGAAGTGAAGGATTTTCTTTCTATCTTGTATTAAGCCTTACACCCAACTGTATTTTTCAATCAAGATTAGTGTTCTTCATCCCCTCCTTTCAAATTACTTGATCTGATTATTGTTTCCTGAAAGCACTATTTCTTTATATGTATGATGAGTTGTCTATTACATTGATCATTAAATACCCCATTGTTCCAAGCATACCTACACATTATTTTTAAGCTACCAAGCATCCTTAGCCTACAACCCTAAGGAGTTTCTTGGAGTGATAACACCATACATTCCAGTGCATACTGAAAATGCATCTATAAATCCATGTGGGGAGTTTCACTCCCTGCCATGTAAGTAATAGTATAGAGGATAGTCTGCAAACACAAATCTCAGACATCCCTAGTATCCACCTTACCTCTATGTTTCTCAATACTCGACACACAATGATGATTGACGTAGTAGTTCATAGGCTCACCTCCGCCCCTACTACATGTAAGTGTCACCCCTGAACCATGGAAAGATAGTCCTGTCAGGAAATAGATATCCTCAATATATATGGTGAGTGTGTGGGCGCCCACATGAAATTTCTGATCGTTCACATCCCACATGTGAACCAAGTATTCTAGTAGTCTTGGCTGGGCTCTCACGCCCTGAATATTGAAGAATTTTAGTAACCCACACTTTCAAAGGGCCATAATTGTTCCCGATTCATTCCCGATGAAGTAATATTCTTCTTCATGCTCCCGTTCGCGCCACTCCAACATCTTAACCATAGAAATCCTACCAAGGAACAATAAGATGACATTAAAAACATAATTTTATTTCCTGGGGGTTTTCCCTTGTTGGGTTCATCTTTTTAAATTTTGGGTTGCGGTCATCATGGGCATGTGCATTTGCACAGTGCGATGTCATCGCACCCTACCTATAGGGTCACCTATGATGATCCTAGATCGCCGTAGTTCCAAATATTGGGCACCTGTGACGACCTCAACGCATGGGTAACCCCTAAAAAATCAACCCAAAACATAAATTTAACCAATGAAAATCAATTTTGAAACCATGCAAAGATGAAGGAGAAGGAGAGTACCTCTTTTGTAGAAACGATTTGTGAAATGATCCGTCGTGCACTACGCAATCAACAGTTTAAAATCGAGGTGAAAAAGGGATTTGGAGCAATGTTTGGGCAAAGTTACAAATGGAATGGTAAAATGTCATTTGTTACGTATTTTATTGACTTTTATCAGTTTTCATTTGCATATTATATTATTTTTATTCGTTCTCCAACCCCTAAAGTCCTAACAACTTTACAAGTGATTGATTTTTATAGATTGAAAAAGTCTAGAGGTAAGACGTTGGAACAAGGGTCCGCTTTTTGGTTTGTTTTTATATATTTGTCACATGTACAGATCCTTTTTGGGTTTTTTGGGAAAAACTCTGAGCAGAGTCTTAATTCTTTCTCGTACTTGTAAAACCATGAGAATGTAATCAAGTAGTCTTTTTTCATTTTTCCGAACTCATCATGGTGACATGAAAAACAAAACTTATGGATTATTATTTAAGCTCTTTTCAATCTCCCTTAACATGAAAAGATTTTCGAGCGACCTTGTTCTTTTCATGATTGTAAAAGTATATGAAGAAAACATCTGATGAGCGGTAGGTTATCACTTTTTCGGTCTCGTCGGGTTAATTTATGAAAAAGGACCTTATGGAATTATCTTTAAGTGTTTTTCAGACTCTCTAAAATTGAAAAATCCTTGAGTTTACTTTCTTTGGACTCGTAAAATAAACATCCTTTTAAGGGTTCGTTAAACATACTCCGAGGGACCCATCCGAAGGATGAGCTTATATCAACAAGCATATGTTATCCTCCTCAAGCTTGCATAAAAATAAAGAGGTACTTTCCAAAAATGGTGGGGGGGAATTGGGAAAGAAATGTGTCTTTGTATTTTTGTTAGTGGCAGTAATAGTTGCTCTTGAACATGAAACCCCCCTTCGTCATTGTATCCGGGTTGAGAAATCCATTTGTCTCTCGTTTGACCATCCACAAGTTCATATGTTGGGTCCTCCTTGAGTCAATGCTGCCAAAACCATTGTCGCATTGTTCATATGTTCAAGAGAATTCCAACCTAAATGAACCTTCTATCGAGTTGGCCATCTGCAGTTATAAATTTTCTACCATGTCGGCCTTCCCTCTTGTTGGCACAGGGGAAGACCCAAGGTTCAACTGTAATAGCACACCAACAAGCCCTGACTACTGGCCCTTTCGGTAATACCTATGAAGCGGATGAAGTCTCACCTGAAGTAGCGATAGGGGGTTGCAGGACACGGGTGTCTACAACCAGAGGAAAGGAAAAGCGGATCCAACACAATAATACACAACAACCTGGTCATTCTTTATCGTCCTTGAACCTACTTCACACAATATATTTCAGATCTAACAAAAAAACACTATAACAACATATGAAATGACAGAGATAATCAACAACAATCACACATAATACCAAGATATATGTGGTTCACCCTCTCTCTAGGGCTACGTCCACATAACTGTGCTTTATAATATATTAGATGAAAGCATACAGTTCTATCTACACTCTTAGCTTGCAGATCTCTCTTTCTTTCTCTTCTTCTCTCCCCTCCCTATGCACCCAGCTGCAGGGTTGATCTTTGCACCCAGCTAAAGATATTACAACACATACTTCCCTCACCACATAATACTTCTCTCTCAACAATAACAAAAATCACTCATCATCACATAATCAAACCCATCCCAGGTCCTCTTGACCTTTATTTATACATTACAATGACTCTTGGACAACCTTAGGTCGAAACCTGGGTGTCAAAACCCTAAATACCAAAACCCTAGGTGTATAAAAACCTAGGTCAACTTGACCTGCGTTTTCAAGGCTTCACCAACCTGTCTTTCCTTCTTTCTTACGAGGTGCTCCAAAGAATCCATTGGTGTATTTTTTTTCTTGCTGATTTGTCCATGATCCATCTTCCTTGTTGATCTGTCTTTCTCTATCTCCCCGTCCAATGGCTTTCTTTCTCTTACTTAGACCCAATCTCAGTCAGCTTGTCTTTCGCGCAATTCACACTTCACGCTTCCTTCCTTAATATTCACAACCTTCCATAACCAAGGGCCAATAGGCCCCCAACACTCACATGTGACTCCTCCCAAGGCACTTCAGGTCTGAACCTTCTATTTTTCTTTGTCTTCAAACTGCGCGGGGCATCCTGTTCTTTCTTCTCTGTCCCTCCCTTCTTTTTGCAGACTTTATTTTCTATGTCTGGTACCCATTTTCAACTGCACCTAGTACCTAGACCCTTTTTCTCATGCTTTTACTGAGATCTGTGAGGAAGCTGGTTGTCATAGTACAATTTCAATCGGCTCCTATTCACTAAAACTTCCTTCCACTCTCCACTCAATGTCTTCAGCTATGCAGCTCCTCCTTATGTAACATATGCGACCTCAAATGGCCCAATCCAGTGTTTTCTGAACTTCCTTGGATGCTTCATGAACTTGTTTTCATATACCAATACCAGATCTCCTTGCTTAAAGGCTTTTGTCTTGATATGTCTATCATGGTTGGCCTTTTCTCGTTCCTTATGTACCTTCTGATGGAATCCTGCAACAAATTGGTCTTCTTCTAGTTCTACCAACTGCACAAGCCTCTATTGAACAACGTCGGTGTCATCCATATCTGTGAATGTTACAATTATTAGACTAGGAACCAAATATTCCATAGGGACAACTGCTTCTAGACCATACACCAACTTATAGGGAGTCTGCATTGTCATCTTCTTACAAGTAGTTCTATAGGCCCATAGTATTGTTGCTACTCTCAAATCCCAATCGTCCATGTTCACACTGAAAATCTTCGTCAGCGTTGTCTCCAAGATCTTCTTGAAATCTTCGACCATCCCATTCACTTGTGGATTGTAGGGATTACTCTTCTGATGGTGGACTTCAAATTCCTGAGTCAAATATTTGATATTATTATTAATAAAGTGTGTACCTTGATCACTCATCAGGGTCTTTGGGCATCCAAACCTAGTTATGATACCATCAAATATAAATCTCGCGGCTATAGTTGCACTACAGTCCTCCACTGCTCTTGCCTCTGCCCATCTGGTCAAATATCTTGTGCGATTTCTTGGTGGGTTAATAGGTCCCACGAAATCAATGTCACATTTCTCAAATGCCTGTAAGGTAAACTATGGTGCTAAAGGCATCTCATCTCTTCTGGAAGTTTTCCCAACTCTTTGGCATACATCGCAGGCTTTATAATATTCCTTAGCATATTTATGTAAGGTAGGCCACTAGAGGCCATCTCTAAGAACCTTTTGTGATGTTTCTTTCCCTGCATAGTGTCCTCCTGCAATGTCTTCATGTTCTTTTGCCAGAATTAGTGACCTCTCTGCCTCCATAACACATCTCCTCATGACCGCATCAGGTCCCATCTTGTATAGTTGTCTAGCTATAAGTGAAAAATCTGCAACCCGAACTACCAGTTGTTTCTTCTTAATGACTGTATATTCGTGAGGTGACATTCCTGTTGATAGGAACTAGACTATCTTGGCGAAGTGATCATCAACCCTTCTGGTGGACAACAACTGTGCATCTGGTAGTGTATCCTCCAAACTAGTAGGTTCCTCTCCATGCTCCAACCTAGATAAGTGATCAGGTCCCTTATTCATTCTTCCTGACTTGACCACTATTTCAAAATCATATTCCTATAATAGTAGTAACCATATGCATATCCTTCCCCCAAACATTGGCTTGTTGACTAGGTATTTCAATGTAGAGTGATTAGTGAACATCTTAAAATTTCCTCCGAGCAAGTAGTGTCGAAACTTCTGCAGCATGTACACCATGGTTAAACCTTCTCTCTCAGTGGTAGTGTAGTTTATCTCATCTGTAGATAGATTCTTGATAGAAAAGGATAACATATGGTCAATATCTTCTGCTCCTGGTTGTGCTAACACTGATCCTAATGCAATAGATGAAGCATTGACATGCACGTGAAATTCCATGCTCCAATCTAGGAAAACTAGAATAGGCGCAGTAACCATTTTCTGTTTCAGTGTGTCGAAGCTCTACTGACATTCTTCTTTCCATTGAAACAGAAAATATTTCTTTAATAACTTCTCCATATGTGTTGTAATCTATGCATATCCCTTAATGAATTTCCTGTAGTATCCAGTATTTCCCAATGCAGTGCACACTTGTCTGACTGAGGTAGGGGGGGTAGATAAACAATAATGGAAATCTTGGATGGATCTACCAGCAACCCCTTCTTACACACAATATGCCCTAACAACACTCCAAGGGGTGAAAAGAATATTCACTTATTCAGGTTCAGGGCAATCTAACATTGCCTGAACTTATCCAACATTATTATTAAACATTTAATATGGTTTTGTAATAAGCTAAAAACAGTCCAATCATCAAAATATGCTTCCAAAAATTTATGTAAAAACTCCTTGAATGCCTCGAACACCACCCTAGAAAAGATGGTTGGTGCATTCTTCAATCCAAAAGGCATCACTCTGTACTAGTAGGATCCCCATTCTATTTCAAATGTGGTCTTGTGGCGATCTTCCTTGGCAATCCTGATCTGGTGATAACCTGAAAATCCATCTGTGAAGGAGTAAACTTCCTAACCTCCTACATTATCTAACACTTCATCTGTAAATGGTGTAGTGAATAGGTCATGAAAACAAGCATCATTCAGCTTCTTAAGATCTAAACATATCCTGATCTCTCATGTCTTCTGACTCTTCCACATGTTCAATGATTCCTGCTTCCAACATCCTGTCTAGTTCAATATTTACTTTCTTCTTATATTTGGATTCAATCTGTAGGGTCTCTGCTTAACTGGACTGACATCTGGCTTCAAGGGGATATTCATGTCTCCCATGGGCCCTTTAATTTCCTTCATATCCTTGAACTTGGTTGGGAACTGTTATCCATAATTTTGGTTGTCATGCTGAGGTAATGATGATGGAGAACTCAAGCTCTTCACTAGAACATTTTCCTGAGAAAAGTTACATTTGTCTCTTTCCAAAAATCATATTTTTAAGGGAGGTTCGCAGGCTACCTATATACTTGCTTGCGAGAAGGCATGATTCTCGCAGGCTGCATTAAGCTGGGGTGCGAGAAGTTCACACTGTACCTAACTATTAGGGTGCGAACATCTTCTAAAAGAAGGAAAAAGATAAAATCTTGAACCTTCTAGAAGGGAATCTTCTAGAAGGATAAGTTGGCGTTCGAATGATTATCTAAGTACTGGCTTTCTTGATATCTTGGGATCTTTCCTATCCAAGTAACAAATCCATTCTTACTTTCTATCAATTTAATACAGTAATATGTCCCTTCCCCATAAAGCCAATGTCACTTTATTACATAACTCCTTGATCATATGTATAGATTAGCTATTGAATATATTGAATTGTCTTCACTTCGATTGGTTTGTACTATTGTGATCTTGACGGTGCAAGAGCATTGGAGTGAAATTGGTACAACAGAGACCCAAGGAAGCGTTCATAAGGTATGTACATGATTCTTGCCTCCTAATCCATTCACTAGTCTAAATCTAGGGAAAGAGTATTATTCTGTCCTGCTTTGTTCTAGATCCAGGTCGATCTAGGGAGATCGGTTTGTGTCCGCACTTACAGATTAATCCTGAAACAAAATTGGCGACTCCACTGGGGAACAATCCCATTTTTTGGTGGTGTTTGTATTTTTCTGTGGCCATTTCCTCTAGTTTCATATTTCTCTTGTTTTATGAGTCTCTAAGTCCTCAGGATATCCTGAGAGACCTTATGGGTCTATAAGCCTTTGTCAATTTTGCCTTCATTTTCAAATTTTTTTTCATCTTCAGGAATTCTCACACTGCGTTTAACTGCAGCCTGCAAGAACTGGTCAAGTTTGCACCCTGTACATAGGGTCCAGTGCGAACACCTTGCACCTTGCTACAAGGTGGCCTGCGAGAATACTATCTTCTCGCACTGTGTTACAATGCTTACCTGCAAGCAAGATTTTTGAAAATTTTTGAATTTTAGTTTTGATTGCTCAGATCAGTTGATTCACCTCTGATAGGCTTCTTGGATCATTGATTGATACATCTCTTGCTTTAGTTCGCATGCTTGAAATGTTTTAGGGTTTCAAGGTGTTTCTTGTCTTTTGTAGCTTGACTTTCATTTCTTGGCTTGTTATCCACAAATTTAGTCATTGTGATGAGGTCATGATGATGTCATGATGATGGAAAATCAAGCTCTTTACCAAGAATACTTTCCTGAGAAAAGTTACAGTTTTCTTCTTCCAGAATTCACACTTTGAAACATGTTCGCAGGCTGCTTATATACTCACCTGCGGGAAAGCCTGTTTCCCACAGTCTACCTTAAGCTGGGGTGCGAACTTCCCGCACTGTATTCATGGTTAGGGTGCAGACATGATTTTAAAGGGGAAAAAGATAAAGATCTTGAACCTCCTAGAAGGGAATCTTCTAGAAGGGTGAGTTGTCTTTCGAGTGGTTACTCAAGTACTGTCATTCCAGATATCTTGGGATCATTCCCTATCCAAGTAACTAATCTATCTCTTCCTATATATTGAGGAGATTTCTCATGGAAAGGGTTAAGTTAAGAATTTCAACAAGTTAGCAAGAGATTGATTAGAGAATTAGTGCAAGACTGTATGGAGGACTGATGCTACAGCAGCAAGAGACAACAACAAGGTCAATACATGTGGTAGATTTTCTTCATACATGAGCAAGTGTGTGTGTCAGAGATAGAAGCCATCGAAAGGAGACCTATGACATCAAGGCTCAGGTTGTAAGTTTCTCTTTTGATTAATGCAATATAGTAATATGTCCCTTTCCCATAAAAATGATTTCATTTTATTACATAATTCCTTGATCATATGTATAGACTAGTCATTGAATATCTTAACTTGTCTTTACTTCGATTGGTTCGTTTTGTTGTGATCTAGACGGGACGAGAGCATTGAAGCAAAGCTAGGAACAACAAATATCTAAGGAAAGCGTTCATAAGGTATGTCCATAGCCCTTATCTCTTAGTTCATTCAATAGACTAGATCTAGGGAAAGTGTATTATTCTGTCCTGTTTTGTTCTAGATACCAGGTGGATCTAGGGAGATCGGTTAGTGTCTGCACCTACGGATTTATCCTATAACATGGCTCTTATTGGAAATTCATTCTCTCTAACTTCTGGAGTTGAGTGTGTCTGGTTGGATGAGAACCAGTGATTGGTTGAGAGTTAAGTGTTCGGTGTTTCTCATTTGCTTGTTGGTTCGAAAGAACATTTTTGTTTGCATTGAGAAGACTCATTGGTTTGCTCTTTGTTTTGTTTTTGCTTTTGTTGAAAGACTTGACTGGGTTGTTATTGCTTGATTCTTGATGATTTGATTTTCTTTTCTCGTTAATTAGAGTTCTTTTTGGAAAGTGAACTACGAGTTTTTCTTTCAAAATATTGGTTTTGTATTTCAGAAAACATTGAAAATCAAATTTTTAGAGTTTATTGAAGTATTTGAAAAAGACATATAAAGATAGTTCATTGATAAATGATTGTTTTCATTGACATCTGAAAGGAAATTGTGCGTTGCATTGTAGTATTGAGATTGATTTGGAAAATTGTCTCTCTCTCCCATAAATAGGATTCATAGAATGAAAAGTGTTATATTTCTTTATCATCCTTGCATTATTTGGGTCAGAGTCATACAACATGAGTTTCACTTCCATTACCTTTGAGTAAACAACAGCTCTTAAAACATTGCGTAATCTTAAAATTTATCTAGTAACTTTTTCTAGGGCTCTTTTACACCAACATTTAGCTAGGCTAGTGCTTTGGAGTAGGAAGAGAGATACACTCTCGAAAAGCTCAAAACACACAATAGCATCTTGAGTTAGGGAGTGTTAAATTCCATTTGCAGCATCTTGTCCTAGGAAGCCCTTCTAACACAAGGGTCAAGCACTAGGTCACATTGGTGTTGGCAGAGTTACTAACCCTGCTTTGTTGACATCGGTGTAGAGATTGCACGTATTACGGGGATCACTCCTAGGTATACCCACAATGATGAGTGGAAGCCTTTGAGTTGATTTCGGGCTAGATACCCTTCCCTTGCATGTGGATCGGACTGATGACTATTCCCCCAGGATTTACTGTTGTTTTTGGTGACCTTAGTAGCTTGTCTCTCTAGGTTCTTACCCAAGGTGACTGTGGAGGGGAAAGTCTTCATGGTACCTAGAATTGACATTGGCCAGACTCACTCGGGCTCCTTAGAGGGTATACCCACGATTATGTGTGGGAGATTTCACCAGGGTATAAGTCGGTTAAGCAGGTCGTCAGCATAACTTTTCCACCCTAGCCCTGCCCCTTCTCGTCTCGTTGTTGCGACGTTAGATTTCATCACCAACTAGTGGCCTCGAAATTAGAAGGTATTGTTTGTTTGGTGATTGCTTCCTAGATTTTATTTACTAGCGCTTGCTCTTTGTTCCTCGAAGTTGACCATAGGAATTTCTTTGCGGAGCTTGTCATTTGTTTACAATTGCTCCCCCACGGCGTTCATGTAGAATGCAAGGTTTATCTCCAGAACATCTGGACGATACTCAACCCTCGCCTACCGGTACACCTGAGGGTTCTCCCCATTAGACTGAAGTCTCGGTGGTTACTCCACCACATGGGGAAACCAGTGGCGTTCCAGTTGTCACTACAACACCCCCACAAGTAGACCGAACTGACTCTATAGAAGATTTTCGAATCACCAATACTAGAGAGGACTATCTCATTCGTCGTGGTGACCGACCTGTTGTACGATTAAATTCCTCTGATGAAGCCATTGTTACATCTTCCGAATCAACCGTTAGGCCTTCTCCCGGTGTAGTAGGCCAAGATCCTTTTTGGTCGGGTGATTTTCGACGAGTCCTTTTTGGTACTGAGTCACCCACTATCTACGAAATCAACCCCCTTGTGTCTTCTGAGATAGAAATGACACTAGAGACCACAACTTATCACTTTGTTCTCCCTCCCGAGATGGCCCATATCGCTAATACTACGAGTGTCCAAACCAAGATTACTCCATCTACTCTTGCTCCTATCAATACCCAGAGAATACCTGATGTCATCCCGACATTGCCACCCGGGTACCATGCTTTGAATGCTTTGTTGAATGCTCCTAATCCAACGCCTCCATAAACCCCAACTGGTTCTCTAGGTATTCCCACTTTTATCCCGACACTCCCTCCATTTCCTTATGGTAATCCTAATCCTAGTGCCATTATCTCGACTGTTGCACCACACCCGCATATTCCTGTTGGTGGACAGAGTGGTACAGTTCATTTTCCTTTTCCCAGAAACAAAACAGTTACTACGCAACCTACGGTTGGCACACAACTTTCGGCTGGAACTATACCTACGATAGGTGGACCAACTTCACCTTTTGGACAAAATATACCTCCTAACTTGGCCCAGTATTGCAATCAACTTCTACGAAACTTTCCTCAGAATGCTGGGGGGCAACAAAATGTCCCTACTGTAGGCCAACCTTATCCGGGTATAACTAATCCTATTTGGGGTTCGGGTCAGACTACTCAACCTCAGGTCCCCACTCAAACTCAAGGTCACAATCCTTGGGGTTACTATCCTATCCAGCCACCGAATCAGCCAGGGTCTTCCCTCTATGGGAAAATTGCATACGGTCCTACTGGTTTGCCGACAGGGCTTCCGCCCCAAACTCACCAGTACCCACAAGTGAATCGGCAGTTGCCTTTTCTTTCTACTTTAGATTTTCCAGATTTGTCTAGGATTCTCAATGATCCTATTCGTCACTCTCCCTAATGGTCGGCTATTCTTGCCAATCTTCCATCAGATATTCTGAAATTCGATGGCAAGGCGGGAGAGGACCAAAATAATCATGTCATGAATTTTCATTTATGGTGTTCATCCAACTCGCTAATGGATGACTCCATTCGTCTACGTATTTTTCAAAGAACCCTTACCGGTTCTGCTGTGAAGTGGTATATTGAATTGCCACGAGGTTTCTTTTATGATTTCAACACCCTAGCTATGGCCTTTCTTACACATTACCAGTTACTGATCCGTTACGATACTAGGACTGAGATCTTAACTTCCTTTAAACAAACTAAAGGCACTCATATATCGGATCATAATCATGAGTGGCAAAGAAGACGACGTTTCATCAAACTTGAACTCCCTGATTAGTTACTGGCATAATGGTTTACGAAATATTTCGTGAATGAAATTGGTAAAGACATTGCTATGGGCGGTGTTGTTAAAGAGGAGCAGGCTATCAGACGTTCTCAATATCTTGATCTCATTTATTCGCAAACGGGAACACATTATAACCTGCTACCTGAATTACCTCATCCTGGTACTTCCAGCACGTCAACTACTCTAGATGCCTCGCATGCAGCTGATGGTGTGATTGGTATTACTCATACCCACTCACATTTTGTTTCAACTACAACCCCTAAATCCAATTCTTCTAATGTCCAAAGTGCTCTGTCTCCTGGTCCTCCCACCGGTAAAACCTATGAAGTGAACGTTGTTCAATCTACGTCGACCGGTAAAAATAGATCAAAGAAAGGGAGAGGCAAGAATAAGGAGAGTAAAAATAATAATCAAAATGAGCAAACTAAAACCCCTCCTGTTGAAGATCAGGATAAGCGCAAACCACATTACCCTTGCCTTATCTGTGGTGATGATCACTACATGAAGGATTGTCCTAGACGTGCTGAAGTTAATAAGTTCCTTCAAGGAACGCAGAAACCCTCTACGCCGGCAGTCTTGTCCCAACCCTTCCCGTCTCAGCAACAGGCCTCGTTGGTCATCCATGACCAACCCTCTATTTCTACGACATCATATGTTTTGATGTGCACTGGTGATTCTAAGAACAATGACATTGTCATCGCAACTAGAACCAAAGATTATTCTCCATCTAAGGAGAAGGTTGACAATTTACCTCCTAATTTGGTACAACCCTCTCTGCCGAATCCACCTACCAACGGTCTTCTTCATATCGAACGACCAAGTCTTGATACAGTTTCGCAACCACCCCCGAAAGGTGTCGTTAAGAAATCGACATTCAATCCTCATGCTCGTGCAGCCTAGAACTATAACATTGTCGAAGATCTGGCCCAAGCACATTCAACGATGTCTTCCCTTGAAGTCCTTCAGTCTTGTCCCACGCAACGAAGGGCTCTGTTGAAAGACATAGGTGGAATTGATCCTACAGATACGAATTTGATAGTCTTTGACTTGGAAGATCATATTCCAAGGTTACCCCCTTAGCTTGCATTTCAGATACAAGTTGTTGTCTCAGACAAAAATATTTGCCGAACTGTTATTGATGAGGGTGCCTCTACATGTGTAATGTATTTTACTTGTTGGAAGGCCATTGGCTCTCCTCCTTTAAATGAATCACAAAATACTTTGAGAGCCTTCAATGCCTCTAGTTTTAAGCCTTACGGTGTTCTTCCATTGTTTCCTATTACTCTCGAAGGTAAGATAGTCCAAGTTGAAGTGGAAGTTTTTGATGCTCCCCTGGATTATAATATTCTACTTGGTCGTAGCTGGGTAGATTCTATGCGTGCTGTTGTGTCAACACTTTTCCATGTAGTATGTTTTCCTCATCAGGGAAAGGTCGTTACGGTTGATCAACTTGCCTTCTTTAATTCCGATACTCGCACTGGCAACGTGCCATTTATAGCTAAAACCCCACCAGGTTACGAGAATGTTGGAGTCGGTATTTTAAAATACTCTTCGTTAATGGGTACTTTCCCCATACCACCACCACCCGATATTCCACGCCCGTCAATTGCTTCTATTAATATGATCTCTACAGTACCTCATGAACTTCCTGTGTCTGTCGACCCTTGGATAGTCCTTGATCCTGGAGATCATACTTGTTTCGACGAAGTCATGTCATTAAGTCCGGTCGTATTTGAGTCAATGCTGCCAAATCATTGGTCGTGTCAATCATATGTTCAAGAGAAGTCTATCCAAAACCTATATTGAGTCAGCCATCTGCAGTTGTCCATTCTCCTTGTGTCGGCCTTCCCTGTGTCCAGTCCAATTGCAACATGCTCTGTTTTACTCAAACTCTATTACTCATTTTGTGTCACTGATGGGGGATACATCAAGGCCCTCCTGTGATGAGTTTTGTTCCATCGACTTCAGCTCATTATCCGGGATCAAGACTTAGAAATTATATAGTACCTTGGAGCTTGCATGCCTCAATGGCAAGTTTCCTCGCTTTCGACAGTGGGTTTACATCATTGAATCCTAATCGAAAGATTCCATCGGATGTACATCAACTCATTTATTCATTCTCAATGGATTGTACTATGGTACCTTGGGAGTCATTGACATCAATGGTGATTTCCCTCACACTTGTTAACGGTTACATCAATGACCGGTAATCAAGTGGTTTCTACCATGTTCGACTTCGGCACATGTAATCACATGGTTAGATTCGTACTTTGGGCGACGATATTGAAGACCCTGGATATCATATTTGTAATCCAGGTTGCGATGGAGTATATATGATTTTTGACACATAGATCCATTGTGTATGTTTCGTGGCTATGTCGTCTCGATTTGAAAATTTTCGCATAGATCCACAGTGTATTCAGGTGGCTATGCTATATTTTGATGGCATAAATCCATAGTGTATGATTGGTGGCCATGACCCATGTTTATGATGTCATCACTCTATGATCTGAGTATAGGAATGTCTACCTCAGAATTGGTCTAAATAATATTCCGTTGATGCTTGATTGTTTGCAGGTTTCCGATTAGATGTGCTCCTAGTTCTCGACACACACAGGTAGCTTACAAAGTCTATCGACTGTCACTGGTTCTAATCTCAGAATTTGGGGGGCATTATTTTATCCATAATTTTGGTTGTCATGTTGATGTAATGATGATGGAGAACTCAATCTCTTCACTAGAACATTTTCCTGAGAAAATTTACATTTGTCTCTTTCCAAAAATCATATTTTTAAGGGAGGTTCACAGGCTACCTATATACTTGCCTGCGAGAAGGCATGATTCTCGCAGGCTGCATTAAGATGGGGTGCGAGAAGTTCACACTGTACCTAACTATTAGGGTGTGAACATCTTCTAAAAGAAGGAAAAAGATAAAATCTTGAACCTTCTAGAAGGGAATCTTATAGAAGGATAAGTTGGCGTTTGAATGATTATCTAAGTACTGGCTTTCCTGATATCTTGGGATCTTTCCTATCAAAGTAACAAATCCATTCTCTCTTATAAATTGATAGGTATCTCATGGAAAAGGTTAGCAGCAAACTAGCAAGAGATTTATTGGAAAATTAGTGCAATATTGTATGAAGGACTGATGCTACAATAGCTAGAGACACCAGCAAGGTTATCAGAAGTGGTTGATCTTCTTCATGCATGAGCAAGCGTGTGTGTCAGAGATAAGAGCCATCGAAAGGAGATCTACAACATCAAGGCTCAGGTTGTAAGTCTTACTTTCTATCAATTTAATACAGTAATATGTCCCTTTCCCATAAAGCCAATGTCACTTTATTACATAACTCCTTGATCATATGTATAGATTAGCTATTGAATATATTGATTAGCTATTAGTAAGATTAGCTATTGAATATATTGATTAGCTATATGTATAGATTAGCTATTAGTAAGATTAGGTGCTTTCTTTGTTCCAATATTAACTTTCTTGATTTTAATTGGTTGTCCAATGAAAGATAGTTTGACTCCCGATCCTTCTACATCTCTCTGGACTTATGTTTCTATGATTTTCACATTCCTAGGATCATCATCTTCATCAAAATTGATATTGTAACATCCTTGCAATTTCTGAAGAGGTTCAGTCCATTCATCCTCTTCTTTCTCAAAAAGGAGGCTAGGTGCCTCCTCAAATAATTTGTGTCTTACAACTTGTAGAGATTGATCTACTAAAGGGTACTAGCTTTCAAATGAAAATGTAGCTACAGAGTTTTGAATCATACCATACCAATATGAAGTGGTGAGGTGTAGTTCTGCTTGAAGATACCAATTGATAGGCATTGTGTCCAGAGTGTTGATGAACTTATGCACCCATTGTTCTTGAGGAAAGTTGTTCCAAGCCTCTTCACAACCTCGCACATGGTCCTTTGGACAACTTTGACCTATGTATCTAACTTCACATCCTTCTACTTGTTTTGAGAAGTGAACTGCCATCAAAGTGAAACATTGCATCCAGTCCACGATGTTATTTTTATGTCTCCCCCACCATCTTGCTAGAGCTTCTTTCAAATCCTCATCCAGTGCCAACAATCTTTGTTTTACTCGTACAATTTCTTCAAAATATGATAAGAATGTTTCTAAATTATTTAAACCATCAAATGTGGGTAGATTTCTTACTTCTGTGCCAATCCAACAAACTTCTCTGGTCAATCTAGCACACCTCCACGCAAAGACTTCATACATTTTGTTCTGCCAATTCTCCAGTGCTTCTTCTGAGTCCAATGAGCATGCGTTGTCACTTCACCAACTTAAATTCCCATATGTTGTAGGATTAATGTAATCCTGATGTCTCGTTGTCAATTTATATATATTCTCTAGCTCATATGCACGGTCTTCTTCTATGATGGGTTCTTTGTATCTTCGACCTTCATCATGATCTAGAGGTACAGTGACCCTAAGGCCATCACCTTCAAACATCATTCTTATTTTCTTTAAGTCGACAACAGTGGAATTGTTGAAATCCCAATCAATTCCTAACAGTGTAGGATAAGGACATCTATCATCAACTATGTCAATCACCTCGAAGTCCACAAATGATCTTACCCCATTGATGTCCACAGGGACATGATGCAGTCTCCAAAAGGGCTTATAGCCATCTGAAGCCTAATAGGGGAGTAAATTAACTTAGGTTTTCCCATCAGGGCCTAGGTCTACTTCGTCATAACATTGAGTTCTGATCTTAATTCGAGGACCACATAATATATATTATAATATCCAATATGAAAATTAAGGTGTAGTTCCTTACTTTTCCTTCTCTTTTTGGATACTTGATGTACTACTCTATTCAGTAGAGGGTCTACCTTCCCTGTTTCATACTTTTCGATCAAGTGTTGTATTTCTTACATGGATCTTTCATCCTTAATCAAATCAATGAACGTATACAAGAAACTAACAAGATTTCTTACCTCTTTTCCTTCTCCTAGTGATGCAGAATGATTGAATTCCAGAGGCATCCTACATTCTCTCACTTTTGGTTGTGCCTTTGATGAAGAAACTTGATCTCCTCCAAATTGTCTTATTGCCTCTTCAAATATCTTCTTTGCTTTCCTCAGATCAAACTCATGTGTCTTCTCTGCAGTTCTTATGACCCATGATTCGTCTGTAGTCTTTGTTGGAGTCATCCTGTCTTCTCTTGTAGCAGTGCCTCCTCTAGTGATAACAAAGACTCTGGGATCCACTCTGCAAGGTTATACTAAGATTAATTGTACTTGTTTGTTTCCTCCTTCTCTCTCTTGAATTTTGGCTAACAAATCGGGACAATCTTCAATAACATGTTCAAATAAGTTGCAGTAGCTACAAGTGGTACAAGGTTTCTGACAGCCCCTTGCCAAATGTCCTGGATGTGAGCAGTTATAACAAATGATTTGACCTCGACCTTGACCCATACCTCCTCCTTGTCCTCTTCCTCTGAATCCATCGTGAGGGTTGAAGTTTCCTCTTCATGGGGAGTTAAACTGTGTATTATTTCCTTCTTGTTGTACTTCTCCTTGAATTCTATATGTGTCTCTTGATCTTTCATGCAACAGGTCATAATCCCTACAATCCTTCTCATCATGCCCCACAGATTTACAAAATGTGCAACAAATGTTGGTAGGTGTCTGGACATATTTTTTCATGTAATAGCATTCACCATGGCGATGTCTATTTCTACATACCTCACACCAAGGTAGAGTAACCTGCTTCAATGGGCTCAGAGCTCCTGAAACCAAGTACTCATGAAATAGAGGACATTTCTCCTTGTCATGGCCCTCTGATTTGCAACTGATACACCAAATATATTCTCTTTTATCTTTTCCCTTATCCTTTTTCATATCTTCGACCTATAGTGACAAGCTAGTTAGTAGACTCAAAATTTGACTCATACCTGAGTTGGATTCTCCCATATGGATTGATTCTGGTTTCATGGTGATCTCCAATGCCTCAACTTGTGAAGCGATCTTCTGTTGCATTAGGGGCACTCTGATGTGTGGTAAGAGGGAAACAATGAACCATTCTTTATTATGTTCATCTGGAATCTGAAAAATCAAATGACTTGTTAGGGTCTTAAACCTCTGATCAAACTAACAAATAGGTTCAGATACTCTTTGCTTAATTTCTTTCAGCTCTGTAATGCACTACGACTCCGACTTGGGTTTCTTGAATTCGGTAATCGGCGTAGTCTTGATCTTGTTCAACAGTTTCGGCTATGCAACTCCTTGGATGAACTTCATGTACTAGATCAGTGCGTGGTCTCTCAGAGTAGTACTAAACTGAGCTCTCTTAACAACTTCGTCATTGACATTCTTAATACTCCATACAACTTCTCATAAGAACCAATGATGATCAGGATCTTCATATCCATCTCCCCTAAAGGTGGGTAACCTCATCTCATCTGCCATAGATCTTCCTAGGGTTCCTGACTGAGTATGCACTGAATCAATTGTACCAGTTCTCTGAGTTCTCTGATAACTTAGGTTACTCTGGTTAATTAATGTTGCTAAAACAACATGAGGCATAATAGTACTTACTTCAACATTATGCACAGTTCCTAAAGTTTTTGGATCTTCTTGGTGAGGTTCTTCAGTCTTCCCTTCTTCTACCCTAGCGGACTCTGAATGTTCCTCGTTCAATAACTCTTCTTCTTCTCCACTGTAGAACCCTTCTTCCTATGTTGGTGGTTCTTGATTCTACTCAAACAAGTTCACCAGAGGAACTTCTCTAAATGATCTCCCATTGTGCATGTGTCCAATGTCTGTGTCGTTGTCATTGTTCAACTTCTTGAACATTAGCTCTTTATTCCAACCGATTATTGTATCTTCAAGATGTTCTTCTCATGCAATAACATCTTGATCTGCAACTTCAGAATATGTAAAATTTTTCCTCTAGGTCCCTTAAAGAAATATCTCTTTGCTTGGCTATATGATTCTACTCTATCAATAGAAAACTCAGTAATGTACCCTCCAATGGTACTATCAAACTAGTGATCTACTTCTCTTGAAACAGTGTTATCAACTCTCTTGACCTTCTTGATCAGTGTCGACGTCCAAACCATAGGTGGTATAAGTCTAATTTCAAACTGGGTATCTGCTAATATGGCTAGCCACTCGTATAGCTCCTTATGAATTCCTCCAAAGAAAATATCATGTATATTGGTAAAGATATACTTTCCCAACCAATCCTCTATGCTAAGATTAGGGTTCTTGTTCTAGGATTCTGTGAAGTCCTTTTCTTGTCCTTCTATTCACTTCTGAATCTTTGTCTTCGATGGAAACCACCTTGACATTCCCTCAAGAAGATCTCGGTCCTGGCAACAGAACCATTTGTTCGCACAGGGAAACACCCAAGGTTCAACTTTAACAGCGCACCAACAATCTCTAACTACTGGCCCTTTCAGCAACACCTGTGAAGTAGATGAAGTCTCACTCGAAGTAGCTATAGGGGTTGTATGACACAGGTTTCTACAACCATAGGAAAGGCAAAATGGATCCAACACAATAATACACAACAACCTAGTTATTATTTATCATCCTTGAACCTACTTCGCATAGTATATCTCAAATCTAACAAAAAAACACTATAATAACATATCAAATGACAGAGATAATCAACAACAATCACACATAACACCAAAATATATGTGGTTCACCCTCTCTCTAGGGCTAGGTCCACATAACTGTACTTTATAATATATTAGATGAAAGCATACAATTCTATCTACACTCTTAGCTTGCAGATCTCTCTTTATTTCTCTTCCTCTCTCCCCTCCCTGCGCACCCAACTGTAAGGTTGATCTTCTCACCCATCTGAAGATCTTACAACACTGACTTCTCTCACCACACAATACTTCTCTCTCAACAATAACAACAATCACTCATCATCACATAATCTAACCCATCCCAGGTCCTCTTGACCTTTATTTATACATTACAATGACTCTCAAACAACCTTAGGCTGAAACCTAGGTTTCAAAACCCTAAATACAAAAACCCTAGGTGTCTAAAACCCTAGGTCAAATTGACCCGTGTTTTCAGTGCTTCGCCAACCTGTCTTTCCTTCTTTCCTGCGAAGTTGTCTAAAGCATCCATTGGTGGATTTTTCCACTTGTTGAGTTGTCCATGATCCATATTCCTTGTTGATCTATCTTATCGATCTCCCCATCCAACGACTTGCTTTCTCTTAATTCACTCCTTCTTTTTTTCTCTTTTGGTCACTTTGACCCAATCACAGTCAGATTTTATTCTACGCAGTTTGCACTTCATGCTTCTTTCCTTAATATTCGTAACCTTCCATAACCAAGGGCCAACACCTGTGTTAGCTCCGAATCAATTTATACTCTGATCTACCTCAAATCTGTTACTTATTTTGTGTCATTTATGAGGGATAAATCAAGGCCCTCCTGTGATGAATATTTTCCTGTTGAATTCAACTCATTATATAGAAACAAGACTTAGAAATCATTTAGTACCTTAGATCCTACTTGCCTCAATAGCAGGTTTCTTTGCTTTCAACAGTGGGTTCACATCATTGACCCCTAATTGGAAGATTCCATCAAATGTTCGACTTCAACTCATTTATTCACATTCGTTGGATTGTACTAAGGTACCTTGGGAGTCATCGACATCAATGGTTATTTCCTTTGCACTTATTAACAGTTTTCATTAATGACCAATAATCAAGTGGTTTCTACCATGTTCGAATTCAACACCTGTAATCACATGGCTAGATTTGTACTTGGAGACAATGGAAATGAAGACCTTGGACCTTATATTTTTGGTTCAGGTTGTGGCATACTATTTGTGATTTGTATTGAGACATAGATCCACTTTATTTGTCTCATGGCTATGTCTGAATTTGAGTTCTTTTAGAGCATAGATCCACAGTGTATTCCTGGTGGCTATGTTGAATCATGATGATATGGATCTATAGTGTATGTTTAGTGGCCATGAATCACTTGGAACTTATGATTAGATTCACTTGTAGTCTGAGCATGGGAATGCCTTCCTCATAAATGGTATGATATTATGAAGATTCTTGTTTTTTTGCAGGTTCCTGATCGATGGGCTCCTTGTTTTTGACACACACATTCTACAAAGTATTTCAGCTGTCATGAGTTCCATATTCATACTTTGGGGGGAATTCTCTTACACATTATTTTGGTCACCTCATTGATCACCTCACAACTTATGTTCATGTTCCCTAAAAAATATTAAAAGAGACTTTCTCCATGAGAAAAGTGATTTTCTTTCCTCTGCCAAAAACTATATGAACGAAGGTCTTCTCACCCCGCTATATGCATGGGGTGCGACGATGCCTGATCGTCACACTCTGCACTATACATGGGCTATAATGTCATTGTATGATTCTTGTGCACAGGGTGCGACGATGCTTAAAGCATGGGAAAAATCAAATTTATCGAATGTTCTAGAAGGGGATCTTCTAGAAGATGATGTGGCCTTCAATCGGTTTGGATCTTACTCTCTTCTCTGATTTGGTGGGATCATCCTAATATGCTCATCCATATCTCTTTCACACTATATAAAGAGGGATATCTCATGGAAAGGGATAAGGTTGAATATGCTAAGAATTGTATGGATATTTCTACTTCAGATTATGCTTGAGAGATTTTCTTCAGTTCTTCAAGTCAGATTGTGGATATTCTTCATTCAAGAAATTGGAGAAAAGGTGTGTGTGTTTGAGAAAACAACCATCAAAAGGGGATCTTGCAACATCAAGGCATGGTTTGTATTCTCCACTTTCTATTTACTTAATACAGTAATGTATTTCTTCCTTATATAAGCATCTTGTCTTCTATTGTATAATTCCTTGATTACATAGACTTCATTAGAATACATGTATATTTGTTTTCCCTCTTTGTTGGTTTGTGATTCTTAGATAGGATTGCTATTCTGTAAACTCAAGGAAGGAGCTACAAAGACGACACTAGTGAAGACAAGAGTCATTTAAAAGGTATGTCACTTGTAACTCATTAAATTAGTTCATATGATAATGAAGTTTAAGGCAAAGTGTGCATTATGTTCTATTTTGTTCTAGTATCTAGTGGGATCTAGGGAGATCAGTTTGTGTCCACACTTACCGATTAATCCAATAACAACCTAGGAGGTTTGGGTAAAAGGAAGTCAATTTGTTAGTTGGTCAGTTGATAATTATAAGCAAGTTTTTTTATGATTCTTGTGGTAGAGTCTAATATGTTAGTCTTGGGGGATTAGATCACAAGCTAAGGAGAATGTGTGATATAGTCATCCTCACATAGGGTACTTACCCTCATTTTGATTGTATTATTGAGGATGTAATGCATGCAATGCAAGATTTTGCAGCAAAATAAATAAAAGAGCAGAGAAGACATATATTTGTGGATGTAGCCCCAGGAGGAGGTGAACCATAGTAAACCTTATGTTCTATGTGATTTTTAATGAATTCTTTACTTTTATGTTAATCAGTATCTCAAGAATGAATGGTTAAAGTAGTTATATCAGCATGCATGCATAGGTTTAAAGATGAATGAATTATAGAAGTAGATAAATGATTAACAAGGATAACACATAAGGAAAGAAATAAGCCAATTGAAATCCTCACTCATTCCTTGGCTACTAAAACATGAGTATTGTAGTCCCCCAAAGCTATCTCGGGTGAGACTACGTTGTGCATCATGTGTGCAATGCTGCCTTCTGGTTTACCAGGAGGGCCAATAGTTTTGAGGGTTTTTTTGGAAACCTGTTTCAGACCAAAACCTGAGTCAACCCAAGAAGTTAACCCAACAATAGGTTGAATAGAGCCCATCAAGTCGAAACCAAGAATATGAAGGAGTAAGTGCAACAGTTGAGGAAAAAAAATGCAAAACAAAACCTTGACATGTTTGCATGAGTGGCCACTAGGATAAGGAGATGAGGAATCATTTATGCATCAACATAAACATTTGGCCATGATGTATTTTATTTTGCAGGCTTATGACCCTCGGGAATGATTTTGTCTTAGACTTCTATTGTCATATTATATTCCTTTTTGCAAGTTACTTTATTATTCAGAAGGTTGTAGCAAGTTCTAAAAAATATTTGAAGGTTTTTTGCACAGTTTTGATATCAAATGACACGTTTTGAGGAAAAAGTCACACCTACGGGAAACTTTGCAACACATGTTGTTGAAGGTGTTGAAAACTATTTATTTTTGAACTTGTAGTGTAGGCACTGCAAACATGAAAGTTACGTGGATTTTGAGCTGTTGAAGGCTTCTAGTTGTCAGATAAGGTTCATATAGCTTCTCAAGAATTAGTTGGACACCTAAGTACACCTAAACCAAAGATCTAGATTTAGTTAAGCTCCATGCAATGAGTTGGCTGCAGTTTCATTCAATGCTTCCAACAACATCTTGGAATATAGCATCTTTTTATATTTTTTGTTGATTACTCATTGCCACGCCTCCCTAAGTCGTAGGATCCTATGTAGGAGCTAGGTGGCGAGTTATAAGAATATTTTTGAATGTATTTTTCTATAAAAAGTGTAATGTAACTCCATTACAGGGTTCACATGGTTGGATATTGGGACTCATATCTTTATTTTTCATTTGTAACAAAGTTTCCATATTGTATGTATCATACTTAAGAATCTTGAGCAGTTAATGATTAGTTTCTTATTTTTACTATATTTTATGTTTCATCTTTGCTTTGATGCTTGCTATTGGTGAAGGATTCATCTTGGTACTTTTTCCTGATGCAATGAAATATTTCTTGTGTTTTTACTGGTGCATGGGTTGTTGAATCAATTTGTCTTTTTGATTAGGAAGTTCCTAATTAATGAGTTTTCCACTATATGTGTTTCAGAATTACCTGATGTAACCTGATGCATGTATTCTACTTTTCCTATTAAGTATTCAGTTTTTCCATTTATATCTTGAACATTGATCTGAGACTATTATGGCCTTACTTGCTGATATATATTCTTGGAAGTTTTGTGTTGATGTTTAAATTGAGTTCCTGTCCCATTCACTACATTTTGAAATAAACTATTATTATACAAACCTACAATTTTTTATGATGGGTATTAGGCTCACACCTACAACAGTCTAGGTGAGACTTCTAGTACTAATAGGGATGACTTTCCTTGTTGAATTGTTTGTGAAACATTCTCTAAAAAGGGTAGCTTAAAATATTATTCCTTTTCTCCTTCTTACCCTTAATCTTGTCATTCCAATATTTTTGGAAGATTGGCCTCCCTTTTTCTCTTCTCATATATATTCTTTTCTCTCCTTATGGCCTCGTCCAAAGTCTCGGGGTTATCATATTGTATATTTTCACTGTAGAAGGAGGGTAACCCACTTATAAATATTTGTATTTTTACCTTCTCATAATTTATGAAGACAACATAATTCATTAGTGAAAAGAAACTCTTCTCCTATTCATCCATTGTCTTTCTCCCCAACTTGATTTCAAAAAAATATTTCATATTTATTTCATAGTAATTCTCTGAAAAATATTCCTCCTAGAAATATCCTTTGAATTTCCTCCATGAGACTTTATTCTCGTCAAGGTGTTTGAGTCGCTTAAGTTGATCCCACCACACAATTTCCTTTCCTTGCAAGTGGTAGGTTGAAAATCTAGTTTATGCCCTAGAGGGGTAATCATGCAGCTAGAAATATTTCCTCATTTTGAATATCCTAGTCTCAACATATTCTCCATTTCGATGATCTCCATTAGAAGTTAGTGTATTTATTTTCTCGATTTCAAGTTGTAAGATGTATGAATCATGCATTATTATATGCCTCCTGAATGGAGACACACTTGGGATGATCCCTGGCTCTGAGTTTGCATGATCTCTCCTAGTGAATTCTTATCATCCCTATGAATATCCCTTCTACCATGGGATCTGGATGATGCCACTTTTATATCACTAGTTGCTTGCTTTGTGCCAGAGTATTTATTGGTTTCCCTATGCAACATATTCAAACTCTAAAGTATATCTTAATTGGGTTTCATCATCTTTCATTATCCACCCTATATTTCTACAATTTCCTATGTAGGATTCTCATAGTTTCATCCATCTCTATAAGCTCAACTCTTCCCCTACGCCCATTGGATTCAATATCTACATTTTGTTGGATTACTGAGACGGCAGGTGAATCAGTAATAGAGAAATTTAATCCCTTTTTAACCATATAATCCAAGTTCTATATCAATGAAGCATTATCATCCAATACATGCAGAGTAAATAAGCAATGAACAAATGAACAATCATACACATACACAATACACCAGTGTTTTACATGGAAACCCAAATCGGGAGAAAACCACAGAATTCTTTTTCTTATATGTCTTGAAGAATTACATTCATTGGAAGCACCAACTTCCTTTGCTTTCCAGCTGCAACTGGAAGGAGGCTCCAACCCCCTAGTTTCTTAGGCTACAACCTAAGGGAAGCTCCAACTCTCCAATTCTCTAGCTACAACCCCTAATGTTCTCCGGCTACAATCGGTAGGTGGCTACAACCACCTATCCTTGCCCCGTCCTACCACCCTGAAGTAGAAGTAGAATGATGGAGCCAATGTCACACTATCACTGTGAGATATACCACTGTAAACCTATACCAATAAATCCGAACCATGCATCAACCATGCATCAACCCGTATCTCAACTTGTAATCAACCTGTAATCAACCTATACCATAAACAAGTGCATCACCATGAACCAACCTGTAATCAACCTGTGCCATAAACAAGTGCATCCAACCATGTAGAAAGTATGTAACAATAATGTGTCAACTACTCATCAATATGTACCAACATCATCAACTATACACCTCATGTATGAGAGCCAACTCATCAACTATTTGTCTCAACCATGTACTCAACATGTACCACAACCAAAAGACCTCATTAATTTCATCATCCAAATATGATTTGTATCTCTATAATAGACCTGGTGTATATGATCACATTCCTTCAAACCTTCCTTAACTTTAAAAACAAGAGACTATCATTTTCATCAAACTTTTCTTTAGTCTCACATGCCTAGTTTTGGATTAGTCAACAACCCTAACTTGAAGTAATCACAAATTTGAACATGTAATGTATAAATATCTGAAACTGATATACAATGTTCTTCAGTGTGTTTAATTCAATTCCTCCAAGTGTCACTACTTGGAACATCTTAAAAAACGAGTTATAGTAAAAATGACATACCTTGCTGAATTCTGGCTTATTCTAGAGAGCGACCTTGTAGAGCGTGCCCCACACCAAATATTTGATGAAATGATATGAAACAATTAAAAACCATACTACAGAATGTAACCTAACCAACACATTTTGTCTCACTAAATTTGGATTTGTTATGAATAAGTTATGATGTTTTTACCCGAAACACCTGATTTTGACTAGTTTCAGGACTGGCCACAAACCCTATTTTCAATGGAGTGTAAATCCAAAAATACAATGACCCACAAGCTGAATTTGTTTTCATAGATACTTGGATATGTTTTCTCACTTGCATAGAAATTTCACGGTCTGAATCATTATAGAAAAAACATTATAGTGAAAATGGTGAGATGACCTGTAAATAACATACCTTAGAAAGCATCATCAAAAGAATTTATCCTTCCTTGCATTTTGGCCTTCTTTTCTTCAACTTCACTCAGAATTCCGGTTTAGATATCCTTGGTTACCTCAGACACATATAGATATTCAATATTCTCAAGTGTGATTCAAATGAGAGAGCCTTGCCTCTTATTTATACTCTCCAAGTAGCTTCCTTAAAAACATCTTCTAGGT
>ML799717.1:71490-81971 GCA_009831015.1 Picea engelmannii | reverse complement strand
ATATAGATATTCAATATTCTCAAGTGTGATTCAAATGAGAGAGCCTTGCCTCTTATTTATACTCTCCAAGTAGCTTCCTTAAAAACATCTTCTAGGTCACTTGGCCCACTTTCCTTATTTTAGGGTTGGGTCCACTTATAATTGTTGTAAGATTGGTTGTTGTCATTGATGTAAACCCTAGTCATGGGTTTTGGACCGCAATATTGACGAAGGTATTTGGACATGAAGGAAAATGCACATGCAGATACAACACCCATGGATGGATAGTATACATCATGTTGTTTCCGGTGGTATGTGGCATGTCACGTGGATCCTCATGGTTGAGGAGAAATAAATTTTTTAAGATGACAAAGTGAATTGAATAAGGAAGTACATGTAGGCCTTGAAGATAATTAAAGAAAATAATTACAAAATAAGAAAGTGTCAGGTCGGAACTAATGTTAAAAGGAAGTGACATAAATGGTATAAATAAACATCATTATACATTCATTTTATACAAGTTGAATTTCAGAGGAAATAAGAAGAAAAGAAGGTCGAATTTCAAGGGAGGATGAAGTCTTTTGGTGATGTGTTCTAAGGTATGTTATTTTCATGTCATCTTTGTTACACATAGAAATTACTCACTTTGATAGTGTCGCAAGTGTCGTCATTACAAAGGTCGCAAGTGTCGCATTTTTCTCACAAGGTCGCAAGTGTCGCATGTTGCTCACAAGTGTCGCAAGTGTCAGGGAAGCATACTTCCATGATGCCTATGTCATGCCTATAATGACATGAGAAGGACACTTGAAACACCTCAAACATATGATTTGGAAGAGGAGAAATGAGTCAGTAGGCTTGCAAACCTTTTTCCACCTGAAAGCACCTCAAAAACTAAGTTTTGGAGGAGAGTGCTCCCCTATACCTCTTATGGGAGCGTCGGCGCTACCCCTTACACTGTCTGGGAGTCTTATAAATATCCTCTAGCCCTTTTGAGGGAGTTATATGGATTTTGAGAGTGTTAGCACCCCCTAAAGCCTACTAGGGAGTGCTACAATGCTCTGATGGTCCTTTTGAGGGAGCGCTACCTATTCTGGGCAGTAGTTAAGTTGTTGAGATGAATGAGGGAAGGATCCTTTCATTCTTGGAAGGTAGTTGGATTCGAATCCCTAGTCCAACCATGATCTTAGGGAAGATCCTCAACTAAAGGAGGAAAATCCTCAACTTTCCCAAGGATATGTCAAGTGGTTAAAGCCTCTCCAAGGCTATATAAGCAAGCTTTCTAATGGTGAAAGAGGACTAGAGAAGGAGAATCACACCAAACTTATGATCTCATAAGTGGTGCTGGAACAGAGATAATTTGGAAGAGACCTATGATCTCATAGGGAGCAATCAGTGAAGTTGTCATCAGTCGGATCGTGGATCTTTTGAGCAAGGGGTAGACAAGGAGGACTTGGCAGAGTTGTTGCAATCAATCCATGGCTGTAAGCAATGTTTTGTCCTCATTAAAATAATTTTCTTGGCTTGTTTCTTTCTAGTTTGTGTCTGATCTTACATGAACCTATCATTGATAGATAGATCTGTTTTCAAGCTAATATCAATAGAGTAGGAAGTGGTCGTACTTTGTTTGTCTACAGGGATTATCGAAGAGCAAAAGATAGGAGCTCAACTCGGAGTGTGCAGGGACAAACGTCGGTAAAAAGGTACTTCTATCATCCTTCATTCTCATGCATTAGTTTGTATATATTTGAAAGGAAGTCAGTGTCCATGTTAAGCACTTTCTGTCTTAGAGTTAGGGTCTAGCTCTTTGAGGCGATCTACCTGTGCGCAGGGAGATTTTCCTACAACAAAAAATGGAGACCGTACTTGGGAACGAATCGAAACTTTTATTTTTGATTTTTCATCATAATACCTTGTATTAACTAATTGTTTTCATACCTTGTTCACCCCATTTATCTGATTGCATTTGCTGATTGAATCTTCAATCCATCACACTCATCCTGATTGTCAAAATTTGACGGAATTTTGGGTTTTTTGGACTTTTTTCTGAGCTTTAGGAATCCAGGGCTCCTCTGCCTTGTTAGCAGAGCACCAACACTCCCTTAATCTGCTGAACAGAGCATTATAATGCTCTGGTAGCCCTTATAGCAGACCGCTAGCACTTTTTTTCCCAAAACCTCTTTAAAAATTGCAATTTTTGGAGGTCCAAACCCTGTATTTTCACTTGCTGAGCTGCTTTGTGATTCAATGATGCTTCCTTTGAATTTTGACATTCTTCCTCCTGAGAATTAAACACCTTATTGTTCATATTTTATTCCCCTCTTCATTCTTTTTGAGTTTTTGCTGTTGAGAGCTTGAAATCAATCCGCTGCTTTCTCCTCTCCTATCCGACTGAGCGAGGACTCTAGTGAAGGACATTAGAAGTTTGTGACTCTTCTCATTTGGTTCTTTGAGGTCATCTGATCCAATCTCTTTCTCCTTCCTTTTGCATTTTTTATTTTATTTCTCTTGTTTGATTCCAAAAGGGTGTGTTGTTTGTGCGAAATCTACATGTTCTTGTCTAAATCTCCTTGATATGAAAGGGTAGTTGGCAGGAGAAATTTTGCATTGGATTGATTATCATTCGCATGAAAACGACAAAAGTACATCTGAGTGATTAGTTTTCATATTAGTTTGCATTTCTGAAATGTTGTAGCATCATATTGGATTTGATTGAGAAAAAAATTTGATTGAGGGGATTCCTTATCAAGTGTTTGATAGTGAAAACGACTTTTCCTCTTTCCCTTAAATAGGTATTCATTGAAAAGAAATGATTGCTTATCATATTTCATTCATATTTTTGGGAATTGAGTCATCATTTCATCAGTTTCACTTTCGTACACCCTCTGAGTAAATAATAGCCATTAAAATCAATGCTTAACTAAAATTTATTAGACTTTTTACATCTTTATTAGCAAACCTACATTAGTTTAAGGTGTAGGGATTTTGAATAAGTTGAAAGGATAACTTTCCAAACCTATCAAACAAACTTAATATCTTGCGGTAGGGAGAATCAAATCCAATTGTCGTATTGGCTTGCCGGGATCCCCCTCTCACACAGGGGTTACGCACGAGGTTGCATTCAGGTGAGTTACAGAGATTATCCCTCCGTGGCCCAACAGTTTGTAGTGGTCGGATCATATATTGGGGGTCACTAGAAGGTATACCCACAATGATGACTGGAATCCTTTCAAGTTGATTTCAGACTTGTTATCCTACCCATACATTCCGACTGGACTGTCAACTATACCCGCCCAGGGGATGACTACGATTTAGTGACCTTAGTAGCCACAATCTTTAGGGTCTCACACAAGGTGACAGTGAAGGGAATTCTCACTATACCTGGAACAGATGTTGGTCAAACTCACTCGGGCTCCTTGGAGGGTAAATCCACAATTACTGTGTGGAAGCTTGCACCAAGGCGTAAGTCTATTAAGCAGGTCACCAACGTAACTAATCCACCTGCTCTATCCCCGCCCCTTCCTATTTTGATCTTGTGACGTTCGATTTCATCACCAACTAGTGGTTTCATCGTAGGAAGGTTTGTTTGGTTGATTGCTTCTCGGATTCATAGTGTGTGTTGTTTGTTTTACTTAGTGGACCTTAGGTCGAGTTAGTGATAATGGCATCGAATCCTGGGAGTACCAATGGAGGAACCCCTTCTCCTAGGAAACCCTATACTTTTCCTTTGTTTGGAAACTTTGGTCCTCCATATGTTGTCACACTGAGTATTCCAGGACTCACTATTGGATTACCAGTTTGGTTGTTCCCCACTCCGGTGATCCCAAATCCTCCCAATGTTTCAGTTGCACCTAATACTTTGGATTTCAATACACCACCCACACATCAACCTCATGTTGAATTTTCTCCCTCTTCGTCCATCAAGTCTCCTTCCATTTATCCTTATTCGCCTAGTGAAATCTCTAAAGAAAGTAGCCAGGTTGATCAGAAGAAGAAGAAACGGAAAGAGAAGAAGAAGAATAATTCGAAAAGGAAAAAGGCCCCAACAACATCAGATGTTGGCTCTAAGAAACCAGTTACTGTCAATAATACTGGGAGTGTTGATGAGGTCAACAAGGTTAAAATGAAGAATCCAAAACCCAAATTCCCTTGCAGCCTTTGTAAGGGTGACCACTTTCTGAGTGATTGCCCCAGTCTTACCCAGGTCTTAGAAATGTGGTCCTCCATGTCATCGGCCTATGTCGGTCATGTCGATGATACCCCGTCAACTAGTGATGTTCAAGTTGGTAAGAAGAAGCAAATTGTCAAGTTCCCTTGAATGTTATGTAAAGGTAATCATTACTCTCACCTTTGTCTTCGCATGGACGAGGCTTCTTCTCTTTTGGAAAAACTTCAACTTCCAAAAGGTTATCGTAATCTTTCTTCCAACCTGTCGTTGGTTGATGGATTGGTCAATCCGGTTCCATCCCCGATCAGTCTGGTTGATCAAGTGGTCAATCTAGTTTCCTCCTCGATTGAACCACGAACCCAAGTAGCTAATCCAGTTCCGTCATCGATCAGCCCCACTCTTCATCAAAAGAGTGACACCAAAGTGGTCGATCTATTTTCATCCTCGGTCAATCCCACTCTCCCGTTAGAGAGTGACACCAAAGCGGTCGATCCATTTCTACCCGTCGACCCCATTCTTCCTTTGGAGAATGAAACTCAAGTGGTCGATCCAGTTTCACCATTGATCGATCCCATTCCTCCATTGAGGAATGTCAAAGTGATTGATCCATTCCCTTCCTCGGTCGGTCCCACTCTTCCTCTGAAGAGTGCCAAAGTGGTCGATCCAGTTTCACCATCGATCGATCCCATTCCTCCATTGAGGAATGTCAAAGTGATTGATCTAGTCCCTTCCTCGGTCAGTCCCACTCTTCATCTAAAGAGCTCCAAAGTGGTCGATCCAGTTTCGCCATCGGTCAATCCCATTCCTCCATTGAGGAATGTAAAAGTGATTGATCCAGTCCTTTCCTCGGTCAGTCCCACTCTTCCTCTGAAGAGTGCTAAAGTCGTCGATCTAGTTTCGTCATCGGTCGATCCCATTCCTCTATTGAGGAATGTCAAAGTGACTGATCCAGTACCTTCCTTGGTCAATCCCACTCTTCCTCTAAAGTGTGCCAAAGTGGTCTATCCAAGTCCACCATTGGTTAATCCGATCCAATCATTGGTCGATCCTACTCTCCTTCTAGAGAGTAAAACCAATACTGCCCATGTGTTTCTCATTAATACAGACTCTACTGTACCGAGGGGCATTCCCCCTTCTCCTGCAAAACCCCCTCCAAGTACTAAAGCCATCCTTTTTAATTTGGGTGTGCCAACTGGACCTCGTCTTCCCTCTCACATTCCTTTCCAGATTACAGTACAGGTTCATGGTCGGGATGTTCCTCAAATGTTGATAGATGAACGTGCATATGTTAGTATTTTGTCTTATGTCTCTTGGTACACTTTGGTTTGTCCGCATCTTGCACCAGTTACACAGAATCTATTAAATTTTAACAGAAAAACTAGTCAACCTTTAGGGATCCTTCCTCAGTTTCCTGTAACTTTGGGAGGGAAAACTTTCTTTATTGATGTCATGGTAGTCCGAGACCCCTTGGATTTCGCTTTACTCTTTGGGCGGGATTATGTCTATGCTATGAAAGATCTTGTATCCACCCTTTTCTTTGTGATATCTTTCCCTCATGATGGAAGAATTGTGACTATTGATCAACTTTCGTTCATCGGCCCCGACTGGGTTACCTCCCTAAGTGGTTCCTATATGCAGACAATATCGCCCCCGCCACATGTCAATTATGTGGCGTTGTCTCCCATGACCTCAACTTCCAATGATTTGGATCCGGTAGTTGACATGGTGATCTCTTCGGTAGGGTTATTGGAGCCTGATCTCCTTACCCCCGTCATGACCCTTGACATGTGTTCCTTCTAGAGTGATTATATTCCATCCAGCAAATATCTCTTGGAGGCCATGACCAAGTTTTGTCCCTTGACATGGTATCCTTCCAGAGCGTTATCCTCTTGGAATCCATGATCAAGAAGCAACCATGAGCATAGTTTCTCTTCTCTGTGGCAAGCTCGTTAAAAAATGAAACAGAGGCTTTGAGCATAGTTTTCTTCTCTGTGGAAAGCTCGTTAAAAAATGAAACAAAGGCTTTGAGCATAGTTTTCTTCACTGTAGCAAGCTCGTTAAAAAATGAAACAACAATCTGGGGATCGAACCTGGAACCTTGAGCATAGTTTTTTTCCTGTGTCAAGCTCATTAAAAAATGAAACAATCACCTCTCCCTTCAATTTGAGTCTTTCGCCAGATCTCGTAGATGTCGAGTTGAGTCCTTCGTTAGGTATCGTTTTTTAACCTTCATTTCATCCACCTGTATCCTTTTTCTCCATCTAGCATAGAAATTGGTGACAACCTCAAAGTCGGTGAATGAATTGAATCTTGGGGGGCATTTCTCCAGCCTTTGATGATCATTCTGGAGTTAATCCACTAGCTTTCAAGCTGGGGGCATACCGAGCTTATTCTTTGTTCTTTCTCGTGCTCGTAAATACATGAGAATGCATCTGGCTAGACTTTTATCTCTTTTTCAGATCTGTATGGATACACAAAAAAGGAAACCCCTGGAGTCTCCTTTAAACTCTTTTCAGACTCTCTAAATATGAAAAGATTGTCGAGTGACCTTGCTTCCTTTCACACTTATTAAAAGGTTCGAAAGGGCATCTTTCGAGTGATATTTTATCTCTTTTTCAGTCTCGTTAGACTACTGTACGAAAAAAGGAACTGAGAGAGTTCTCTTTTAAGTGTTTTTCCAAACTCTATAATCCTGAAAAATCTTCTAGTTTTCTATCTTTGGACTCGTTAAATCACACATCAACAGGCCCATACGGGATCGAACCCTTACTTCTTCCAGTTCATTAAACAAAGGAAGAGGAACTCACCGAAGGCGAGTTATATCAAGCATGTGTTATCCTCCTCGAGATCATTAAATCAAAAAGAGGTACTCGTCTATCTGGATGGGGGAAAAATTGAAGGAAGCAAGCCAAGAAGTCTCTTGAGAGCATTACCAAGTAACTCTTAGAGTCGCCCTTGAACACGACACTGTGTCTTTTGCACACATTTTAATCCGCTGAACCTTTGCATTGAGCCAATCCTTTGAGTTTCTTTCACTCCTTTGGGTCACCTGACGTAAGTCACTGCATCCACTGCATCATCAAGTCTTGGTCCATGACATGTTTTGTTGTTGTACCTCAGTGTTCAAGGGAAGTATTTGCCTCTAGATTCAACCATCCCAGATATCTTTCCTCAAAACCTGTGTCAGTCTATGTCCTTTTAATCCACTAATTACATCTCTATGTCCATTTCGTGTCGTTGATGGGGGATACATCAAGGCCCTCCTTTGACGAGTCTATTCATGTCGACTTCAACACATTATCCGGGAACTAGAGTTAGAAACCAGTTAGTACTTTGGGACCTGCATGCCTCAATGGAAAGCCTCCTCACATTTGACAGTGGGTTTACATCATTAACCTCTGATAAAATGATTCCATGGATGTTCGACTCCAGCTCATCCATTCACATTCATTGGAATGTACTAAAGTACCTTGGGAATCATTGACATTAATGGTGATCTCCCTCACGCTTGTTAACGATTTACATCATTGACCGGTAATCAAGTGGTTTCTTCCATGTTTGACATCAGGACATCTATTCGCATGGTTAGATTCGTACCACATCAGGATCGGTAAGAAGACCCTGGGTTGAGTGATCACTTTGATATGTACTTTGCCCAGGTTGCGAAGGAGTTTCTCTTGAACAATGACACATATATTGTTACATAGATCCACTTTGTATTGGTCGTGGCTATGTCTTGTCATCTCGTATATCCACTATGTATTCTTCATGGCTACGATCAGTTCAGGTCATCAGAGTATAGATCCACAGTGTATTTTCAATGGCTATACCTTTTCATCAATACAATTATGGATCCACAGTGTATTTTATGGAAGCCATATCTTGCAATTCTTGATCACCCAAGCATAGGTATGCCTGCCTTGGGTTTTGAAACATGTCATAATATTTGTTGGATGTTTGTGTGCAGCTTCCGTCAGGTTCTCCGAGTCTATACCCTTGCTTGAAAGTCTACAAAGAATTTCAGTTATCAGTTCCTATCTTCTAACTTCATACTTTGGGGGGCTATCTATTACACATCGAAATTACTCACTTTGATAGTGTCGCAAGTGTCGTCATTACAAAGGTCGCAAGTGTCGCATTTTGATCACAAGGTCGCAAGTTTCGCATGTTGCTCACAAGTGTCACAAGTGTCAGGGAAGCATACTGCCATGATGCCTATGTCATGCCTATAATGACATGAGAAGGACACTTGAAACACCTCAAACATTTGATTTGGAAGAGGAGAAATGAGTCAGCAAGTTTGAAAAACTTTTTCCATCTGAAAGCACCTCAAAAACTAAGTTTTGGAGGAGAGCGCTCCCCTATACCTCTTCTGGGAGCATCGGCGCTCCCTCTTACACTGTCTGGGTTATAAAGATCCTCTGGCCCTTTTGAGGGATCACTATGGATTTTGAGAGCGTTGGCACCCCCTTAAAGCCTACTAGGGAGCGCTACAATGCTTTGATGGTCCTTTTGAGGGAGCGCTACCTATTCTGGGCAGTAGTTAAGTTGTTGAGATGAATGAGGGAAGGATCCTTTCATTCTTGGAAGGAAGTTGGATTCGAATCCCTAGTCCAGCCATGATCTTAGGGCATATGATCAACTGAAGGAGGAAAATCCTCAACTTCCCCAAGGATATCTCAAGTGGTTAAAGCCTCTCCAAGGCTATATAAGCAAGCTTTCTAATGGTGAAAGAGGACTGGAGAAGGAGAATCACACCAAACTTATGATCTCATAAGTGGTACTGGAACAGAGATAATTTGGAAGCAAGAGACGTATGATCTCATATGGAGCAATCAGTGAAGTTGTCATCGGTCGGATCATCGATCTTTTGAGCAAGGGGTAGAAAAGGAGGACTTGGCAGAGCTGCTGCAATCAATCCATGGCTGTAAGCAATGTTTTGTCCTCATTAATATAATTTGCTTGGCCTGTTTCTTTCTAGTTTGTGTCTGATCTTACATGAAATTATCATTGATAGATAGATCTATTTTCAAGCTAATATCAATAGAGTAGGAAGTGGTCATACTTTGTTTGTCTACAGGGCTTATCGAAGAGCGAAAGATTGGAGCTCAACTCGGAGCGTGCAGGGACAAACGTCGGTAAAAAGGTACTTATATCATCCTTCCTTCTCATGCATTAGTTTGTATAGATTTGAAAGGAAGTCAGTGTCCACGTTAAGAACTTTCTGTCTTAGAGTTAGGGTCTAGCTCTTTGAGGCGATCTACCTGTCCGCAGGGAGATTTTCCTACAACAATCTTACCATTTTTTCTATAACTTTTTTTTTAGAATGATTCAGATGGTGAAATCTCTATAGTATTGAGAAGACATATCAAGGTACCTATGGTAAAAATTTCAGCCATGATTCACTATAATTATGGAGATACACTCTGTGGAAGATAGGGTTTGTGACCAGTCCTAAAGCTAGTCAATAAACATGTGTTCTAGGTAAAACAATCATAACTTCTTCATCGAGAATCCAAATGAAGTGGGATGAATTTTATTTTAAAGAGTATGGACTGTATTTTCTTGTGTGTGAGTTTGAGAATCGGATGTTAATTATTGAGGGCGGGGAATTCTATTCAAGTTCACTCTCCTAAATAGACCAGAATTGAATAAAGTCTACCATTCTTTCTATAACCTCTTTTTGGGGAGGATTCAAGGAGTGAAAATTGGAGGAGTTTCAGAGAATACATTGAGTAATATTATCTACAGGATCAAAGTACTCCAAGAATTGAATAATTTCATAAATTGAATAAGTCTCAATAAGCATTATCAGGTTCTATGTGATGATTGGTTGATGGTGATGATTTAATGTAAAGTTTTATTATCTCTCATATATTCTTGGGTGGAAGGAAGGGGCAAGGATGGAGAGTTCAAATCTCTCTTGATATTGGAGGATTGTATCTTCCTCTTGGAGGTTTATCCCTCCCTTTAAATTTGGAATTTGTAGCTACCTTTGGAAGTCATTACTTCCCTTAAACAATAACTATTGATGATTTCTCATATATTGTGCATGGTGTATTGTGGTGTATTGGTGTAACTCTTATACTATTGGTCATTACTCATTGGATATAGTTGAATGGTTTAAGTATAAGTTGAAAAAGGTTTTAAATCTTACTTGATACTAATTCACCCCCCTCTCAGTATCAATAATTGGTATCAGAGAAGGTTGCCTTCAAAACAGTTTAACCACTGGAAGGAAAATCCTGAGCAGAGATGGATGACCATGAGCACATTTCAAATGGGATTCAAAAATTTGATGGAAGAAATTATGCATACTGGAGTGATAGAGTGAAAA
>ML799717.1:36218-58285 GCA_009831015.1 Picea engelmannii | reverse complement strand
AGTATTAAACAAAGGGGGCAAAATAAAGTATAATGTTAAATTGTGTTACGTATCCCATAGGGGATAACGTAACCAATACGTAAATGGGATAATATATTTAAATGAATGGATAAGGTATTAATAAAGCGATAAGGTATTTGGTGGAAAAAGTTAATGGAGGAAGGGCAGTGAAGGAGGCATAAGGGAGTGGAGAAGGATTTTGGGGGATTCATTGATTCGAGAGGGGGAAGAAGGATTTTGGGGGGGGAGAACTCTGAGTCTTGGACCAGGGAGAGATTTGTGTTTGGGATTGACACAGTGACCGGGGTTGCTAGATTTTTTGGGCTCGGAGGGCCAGGATATCCGTAGATATCCTGGAGCTAGGTCGTTTTCCTAGTTGGCAGGGTGGACAATGGTTTTGGGAATTTTTTTTTGTGTTGGAACAGGACTGGGTTGAGTAGCAGGTAGCAGGAGAGAAGCAGCAGCTGGCAACAAAAATAGCATCAGATTCAGGTACCCTGTTGAATTATGCATTTATTTATTCTGCTATGAATTCGTTATTATTTGATGAATCTAAATTGTTTAAGTTGCTAGTATGAAGATCGATATTATGTTGAATAGATATTGTATTATGCTATTAAGAAATAATTGCTCGTGAAGATAACAATGTTAGATATATGTTTATGGCATTACACTTTTAAAATCTCTTAAGCCACTTTAACTAATTTGACCTTTTGGGGCTTCTAGATGAGATATGAGGGTCCTCCAACTTCATAAGGCCATAACTCTCAAACTGTGAGGAGTTATGTGACGTTATACATACCACCAAAAATGGCATGACATGTACTATCCATATAGAATAGTATTATCTGAAAATATATCATAACGCATACCATTACCCATCAAACAAACTTGGGTCCATTACTCAAACCTGGGGTCTCCAACTTCTCATGGCCATAAATCTCTAACCGTGAGGAATTATGTGACGTTCCACATACCACTGGAAATGAAATGACAAGCACTATCCATATAGGATATTTTCCCAGACAAAATCACTTTCCTTCATATCATTATTCCACAATTAAGCATGGGTTCTCTTACTCCACAAAGCGTCTTCCCGTGAGGGATTTCACCATAAGGGGACCACTTTGGAGTTCATCCATATTTACTTCTTATCAACCATGACAAAACAATAATGAATCATATTTACATCAAACAATATTGGGTCCATTACCCAAGCCTTTGTGCTATGGGGCTTTCTTCAAGGGTTGACATCAATCACAACCAACCTTAATCAACACATTTACCATGCTGACATGTAGACCTATGAAATCCTCCTCATGGATGTAATACCCTTAGGAATCCTCCATATCTCTATTTCTCACATAGAAACTAAATCTTCCCTCCTATATATCTAAATATACAAGAAAATATGCAAGTAATAAAGTTCTTGTTAGACAAAAAAATGGATATTTATAGCTCTGGAAAAATAATGCATAATTTTATTCTCTTAAGGCCACTAGTCATCTTCTTTTGAGTAGTCCAAAAATTATGCTACTTAAATCAATTTTTTGGGTGCATAGAATTATTCTACTCTTCATTGTATTTCCATTGATTGCTCATTTTCTCAAATCTAATCTATGAGAAAAAAGTTATGGTCTGCAAAATTTTAGATTGTTTTCTCATTTTTACCCTTTATTGTTACAGGCATCTTCTCTTCCATCATGTACAATTTTAGGTACCCAGATTCTAAATCTGGGTCCATGGCTATCTTTTATGATCCATGGGATTTTCTTAGATTTCTCCTACATCCCAAATTGACATCGGAGCAAGTATTTATGCCCCCTGGAAGTAAGTTGGTGCCGAAAACATAGCTTGTATTGTTTCAATAGTAACTTCCTCATACTAGCTCTGTTTTGTGCTCATAATAGCTCGTTGGAAATATCTCACCAAAGTCTTTCATTTAAGTAGAAGAGATTGTGTGTACTAATGGTACACTAATTTCTCTTTATTTCAACTACCTACAAAAGTTGTTTAGGCCCTCCAAATGCCTCTACAAGTTGATGATCTTCAAAAATCCCAAAAAATCATAGAAATTGATTGATTACTACTGTAACAGTTTCATAATATGATATGCACATATCATTTACACTTTTCCTTCCCTTTCCTCATTCTCTTCTTCCTTTTGGAATCCCCTTCACTTGAAATTTTTGTATAATGCACTAATATTCAACATGTGCAAGTTCTACACCACACAACGACAATATTTAGCGCATGTATCACACAAGAATATTCATCGAGCACCACAAGTTATACACTACGCAACACCAATATTTAGTGCACATACTGTGTACCACAAGTTCCACACCACACAACACTAATATTTAGCACACATATCGTGCACCAATATCTATTGTGCACCACAATTTTTTCACCACACGATGCCAATATTTAGTGCACATACCACACACCATTATTCCACACACACCACAAGTTCCACGCCATGCAACTCTAATATTAAATTCACATACCATGCACCAATATCCATTGCACAACACAAGTTTTACACCGCATAGTGGCAATATTTATCACACATACCATGCACCAATATTTAGTGTTGGGTATGTGTTATATTACTTGCATGAATAGATATAGTGTCTGCATTGTGCTGGGCACACAGGTGGGTTAGAGGAGGAGCATTATCCCCCTTGTCTAGGGGGTTCATAGGGGGGTAGGATCCCCCTTGTGCGGGGATTCGTGGGTAGTGCCCCCAATTGTTTTTTGATGTTTTTTGCGTCTGTTTTTTACATTTTTTCGACACATGGTTTTCGTCAACGGTTTTCTAATTCTAGTTAAGGAATTAGGGTTGTTGACTAATCTAGGTCAATGGATTGTCGGTTTTGGATGCCACAGGATCCTATATGTATTGTATTGTAAAAAATGAATATATGATAAATAGAAGATTATAGGTGTGACTCTAAACATGTTTTTGGTTTTCCCAGTTTGGGTTTCCAGAGAAAAATATCTATGTAATGTGTGTGTGTGCCATTGTATATTTTCAATCTTTATTAAGAATATATTAGTAGTAATTAATTGTACTACATAAAAATATACATTTGGCAATAGACTAATTATTGGTTTCTAGGGGGGACTCCTTTGTGTTTAGGGGTTTGTCTTGGGTTTGTGATAAGTCTTGTTATAGTGTGAGATCTACAATATTGAATCTTCAGGTTAAAAGAAATGGTTAGCAGTTCAAAAAAAGAGATCAAGAAATTTAATGGGAATTTTTTTGATCTTTGGAAGCTCAATATGGAAGATCTGTTGGTGGACAGATATTAGTCGATTGTTTTGGATCCAGGTATTTCACCTACAGGAACATCAGTAGAATACTGGAAAACGTTGGATTGGAAGACGAAGAGAAAAATATGAGTGTGTCTCTAGGGTACAATATTATTGAATGTGTCAAGGGAAGCTATAGCCAAGGAATTGTGGGATAAGTTAGGGACTTTTTCTTAGTCAAAGTCCCTAGTAAACAAATTGTTCCTGTGAAAGAGGATGTACAACCTTAGGATGAAAGATGGAGACTCAATGATAAAGAATATGAGAACCTTCAATATCATGGTAAGTCAGTTATTATTTGTTGATATTAATATTTATGATGAATAAAATGATCCATATGGATGTCGGTGGCCTCCCACCTATTCCAACTAGCTCATTTTGGCAGTTTTTTTATAGTTTTCAGGTCTCAAACTTCTAGGTTCATTTTGAGGCCCTAAAAAATGCTTTTAGGGATCATCACAGTCTCACTATAGGATTTATCTAGAGTTTGATTGAACCATTTGTAGTCCTTGGATAGACCTTTCCAACGGACTATCGTGCGCCTAAAATGGAGATCGTATGCAAAAGTTACGACCCCAAGAAGTTGATGTACTAACTTACCCCAACAGGGCCCAATATTTCCTTGATCATCTCCTAAGGTTAGGTTTTTGGATGTCTAGGGTTTTGGAATTCCCATTTATTGTAAAAAGCATTGGAGAGCCTCATTGTAACCATATTCTTATGAATGAGTGCAACCGTCACATCTCTTCTCAGAGATAAGCCACAACCATTCTAGCAAGCTTGTTTTCAGTCTTCGTTCTATAGTTTCAACATATTTCCTTATTGAATAGAAGCCAAATTTACTATATCTCTATTATTATTCCATGTGTTTATGTGTTAAGAATAATAATAATTTGTATTCATTTCGTTCTTCTCATAAAATCCATATCAGTAGTATCAGAGTGATTTTCTCCTTATCGTTCTTAATGCATGTCCCAGACGAGGTCAGGGTACAAAGAGTTGGGTCATGAGCTTTTTTATCTTGAGGAAAAAATCTTTTGCACACCCAAGTGACCTCTCATGGGAGGGAGAAAAAAAATAATATGGGATAGGATATCCTTTCAAAAAAATTCTCGAGGAAGACCTCATGCAACAGAGGAACGAGATGATGGATAGCTTTGTGCAAATCCTTCGGTGACTACCAATAGGTGATTCATATTCCTCGAGAGGAGGAACCGCCCCATTCAAGGTACAAATAAACTTTTATATTCCAATATTTGAAGGAATAGACACATATGTTGTAGAAAAATGGTTGAATTTGCTAGAAGGGTATTTTTCTTTCCATAACTTTTTTAAAAGAGAAAAGATTACTTTTGTTCTCCTCAAATCCATTCCCCATGTAAAAGATTGGTGGGAGACTTTCTATGAGCAAAAGGAAATAAGGGAACCCTCATTATTTACAGTCGCGGTCAACTAGGAGTCCTTCATAGATGTTATTAAGGAACAATACTACCCTGTCGGAAGTTCTAACAACCTGTATACAAAATGGAACACATTGCCTCATGAAAGAGACCAAGCAGTGCCAGATTTCACAAGTATCTTCCATACTTTGTGCACCAAGTTGAGTATCAAATATTCTGAACGACATCTAGTGCTCAAGTATCATGGTGGTATGCATAGATACATCTAGGTTGACATGGAGTTTCTGGACATCTCGTCCTTGGGAGAGACCTATCGATATGCCATCAAAATTGAGCAGAAGACTAAACAAAATACGCGACAATGTGGGCCTGGGAACCCCTCACAGAAAAAGAAAGGAAAGAGAAGCCCCAACCCGTAAAACAAAGGAAAGAGAAAACATGGAAAACCTTAGGAAAAATATTCTAACCACAAGCAAAGAAGGACACTGGAAAGATGAAGAAAGATACCGGGAAGTGGTGCAACATCCAAAATATTCCCTCGAATAACATTGTTAATTGCCACTCAAAACAGTCGTTGGTGGTTGAGGTGAAAGCCTCTAAATCATATGCAGGTTCTAACTCTTACTCAGAACTAGAAAGGGGGATATGGATCATTGACGTGGAACCCAGTGCCACCATTTCTACCACTAATATCCTGCCCGATTAACCATACGATCCATAGGAATGTGAGTGCCTCTTTTATTCACAGATGTGGGTGAAAGGTACCCCACTACACTTCATCATTGATAGAGGTAGCCAGAAGAACCTCATATCATAAGAGGTCATCAAGAGGCTAGCCCTTTCGGCAATGCTGCACCTGCAACCCTACACCATTGGATGGCTCCTCCAAGGAAGCAATCTCCATGTCAGCTAATAGTGCCACCTGTCCTATGACATCAAGCCCTTCAAAGATGAGGTATTGTGTGATTTTTCTCCCCTTGAAGTGTGTGATGTTATTTTGGTCCAACCTTATTTATGGAAACGTCATGTTGTATATGAGTCTAGGCCTCACAGTGTTATTATTACTTTGGACAGGAAATTGTATAGGATACCCGAGGGCGTCCCACCTAGTGATATTTCCTTGATCTCTGTGAAGCAATCCAGGAAGATCATCTCTCATACCGAGAAGATTTTCTTCTTTGTTATTCGCTCTCAGAGCGAGTGAAATATTTCAACCACATCAGGGCCTCCATGTCCTAGCTCTCCACATAGCATAAGAAAGTGGATAAGGTCGTGGAAGAATAAAAATATATCTTCTCCTCACCTACCGAGGTACCTTTGCACTTTCATGTCAAGCATCCCATCAATATAACCCCCGATGCAATGCTACCCAATGAGCCAGCCTACCTTCGCTCTCTATTAAATAAAGAGGAGATCAAGTGAAAGACCCAAGAAATTTTCCACAACGGGAACATATGTCCCAACTCTCTGACTCTACATTGATTACTGGGCCCTAAATAAAATCATAGTCAGGAAGCGATACATGATTCCCTAAATCGACGATCTCCTTGATCAGCTCAAGGGGGAAAAATACTTCAGTAATATTGATATGAAATGTGGATACCACCAGGTCCCAATAGAGTAGACAGATGTATGGAAGACTGCCTTCAAGTCAAAAGAAGGTCTTTTTGAATGGTTGGTCATGCCCTTTGGTTTGACAAATTCCCCAACAAATTTCATGAGGATGATGGATGATATATTGCAACCTTTCACTAATGATTTTGTAGTGGTGTATCTGGATGACATCCTCATCTACAACAAGACTTGGGATGAACACTTGCAACGTATTTATCATGTTTTTCACACCCTACAACAATAGAAGCTATATGCCAACTTGGAGAAATGCTCCTTCGACATGGACAGGGTCCAGTAACTAGGCTACATCATTGATCGTGTGCATGTAGATCCAGCCAAGATCTAGGTCATCCATGACTGACCACCCCCAACCAAACTCATTGAGCTTCAGATCTTCTTAGGCCTTGCCAATTTCTATCCTAGGTTCATGTTGGGATTCTCCCATATTGCATAGGTCCTTAGCCAAGTAACCAAGGGTGGTGGTAAGAAAACATTTGTGTGGGGCTTGTCCCAACAACAAGAGTTTGACGATTTGAAGTAGTGCTTGTGCTCAGCCCCAGTACTTTCATTACCTAACCTTCAACAACCCTTTTATATCGAGGAATATGCCTCATACTATGTTGTGGGTGTAGTTCTCACTCAGCACGACCACCCCGTGGCCTATCATAGTGAGACATTATCAAATGTCATCTGTAAGTACCCTACTTACAACAAATAAATGTACTCCATTGTGCAAGCCTACAACCAGTGGAAGCATTACATTCTTGGGAAGGAGAATGTCATCCACACTAATCATAAGCCACTACAGTTAATGCAGGCACAAGGAAAATTGCAGAATGACCACCATCAGAAGCGGTCCACATAATTGCAGCAGTTCCACCTCAACATCAAGTATATAACATGAAGTACCAATCGAGTCACTAATTTCCTCTTTCGACATCCAGTTGTGGCACTCACCATGGTGCTAGATTCTCATGTCCACGAGACCTCCAAATGGCCCCACCTCTATGAGACAGACCCTGACTTCGCCACCACCTACCAAATGTTGGGCGCAAACTCAGTTGTCACTAATTTCCATCTTCAGGAAGGGTTGTTGTGCCATCTAGGCCATCTTTTCATTCCATGAAGCGAGTGAGTGAAGATTATTTGGGAATCCCACTATAGTTGGGTGGTAGGACACTTTGGTGTTGAAAATACAGTGGCACTTCCGTAGCAACATTTCTACTAAATGAAACTTCGATAGGATGTCAGCAAGTATATCAGGTCATGCACTACCTGCACTATTGCTAAATCGACCACTAAGAAATAGGGCTTGTACACCCCTCTTCATACTCTTGACAGGCCATGGGAATCCATCTCAATGGAATACATGTTGGGCCTTCCATCCACCAAGTAGGGAAATGACTATGTTTTGTGGTTGTTGATCTCTTTTCCAAGATGGAAATTATAGCCGCCTGGAAGAAGAGAATCACAGTAGAGGCCACTAGCAAGCTATTCTTTGAATGAATGTGGGTAAATTTTGGAATCCCACAAACCATTGTATTAGATTGGGACAATTGATTCCTCATCACATTCTGGTCAAGCCTATGGTCACTTCTCGACACCAAGCTCACTAAATCCACTGCCTTACACCCCCAGACAGATGGCCAAATCGATTTCATCAATTAGATGATCGTACATATCTTGCACATGTACAATTCCAATAACCTACACACATGGGATGAGAGTCTTCCCTATGTTCATCATAGCTACAACCGAGCCATACATAGCTCAACCGACAATAACCCCTTTCAGGAGGGGTTGGGATTCCAAACATTGGTTCCCATGGATGTTGCACTACCCCTTGCGGTCAACCCGAATGACTCGTCATTTCATCCAACTGAAGATGACAAAGCCACCCTGCTCATTGAACGGATCCAAAACTTCCTCCAACAGGTTCAGGATATTTTACAGAAGTCCAATTCCAAGTACAAGCAATGCCATTATCAACATCGGGTGCCACATAAGTTTCAAGTGGGAGAAAAAGTTTGGTTGCAATTGCAGAAAGAACACCTTACAGGGCCCCATCGAAATATTTTCCCACTCCATTATGGACCTTACACCATCACCAAGGTTGTGGGAGACAATTCTTTTGAGCTCAACATTCCCCCTTTCCTTGGCCTGCACCCAATGTTCAAAGTGGAGATCCTTCGACCATATTTCCAACCATTATTGGACACCTCAGAGATAGTAGAAAAATTGACCCCAACAAATCTCAAACTTAACTGCATGCCAACAGAGGATCCAACTTTATCAAATTGTCATAGTAGGGACGCTCCTACACCAAGGCAAGTGGCTCACTCGAGGCCAAATTCAATAGAAATTTCCTCATATGATGGGGGAAATCAATGCAATGGAGACCAATGCTTCCTAAGGGGAGAGGATTCATCCACATGGATTTTGGTGGCCTCCCACCTATTCCAACTGGCTCATTTTGGCATTTTTTCAGTTTGGCATTTTTTTTCTAGTTTTCGGGTCCTGAACTTTTGGAGTTGTTTTGAGGCCCTAAACAACGTTTTCAGGGCTCTCCACATTCACATTGTACACTCTAGCTAGAGTGTGATGACAACATGTGTATTCCTCGGATAGGCATTTCCAATGGGCTATCTTGTGCCTAAAATGGGGATCGTATGCAAAAGTTACGACCTACGGAAGTTGATGTACTAACTTACTCCAACGGGGCCCACATGAATTTTGGCGCTTCATCTCCTAAGGTTAGGTTTTTGGATGTCTAGGGTTTTTTCATTCCTTTTTATTGTAAAAATGCTTCCATAGCCTCATTGTAACCATGTTCTTTCAAATGAGCACAACCGTCACATCTCTTCTCAGAGATGAGCCACCACGATTCTTGCAAGCTTGTTTTTAGTCTTCATTCTACAGTTTCAACTTATTTCCTTATTGAATAGAAGCCAATTTTATTGTATCTCTATTATTGTTCCTCGTGTTTATGTGTTAAGAATAATAATAATCTCTATTCATTTCATTTTTCTCATAAAATTTGGATCAACAAATGTATCTGTTTATTTTTCTCTTTACCATACTCATAGGATAGTTTGGTTGTGGCCATAGTTAGTAATACAACTACTTTAAGTTTTGATGATGTGGTCTCATCCTTATTATCGGAGGAGATGAGAAAAATGAATGTGGAAGGATAGAGCACAAAAGTATTATTTGCAAGCGGATGCTCCTAGGAAATAAATATATCTAAGTCCTTAAGTGGGAGATCTAAATCTAAGGGTATAGCTAAATCTACCGAAAAGTTTGTAAATGTATGTTGGAGATGTGGAACAGAAGGGCACTACAAGAATAAATGTAGATCCAAAAGTGTTGAAAGAGGGGAGGAATCTGATGATGCTCCTTCTACAGAAGAAAAATCCCCATGGAAGAAGGAGGGGATGTGTAGTTGGCTTATTCAAGAACACATGCGGACCATGAGGTGTTGGCCCTCGACCAAGTTTTTGGAGAACGTTGGTTGTGTTTGACCATTTTTGGGACTTAGACAGGTTGATCAAAGACGAAGCTCCCAGGGGAAGCGGATATTGCGGGATCTCGCCCTTTTTGTGGGCTTTTTGGGTTTTAGGGTTTATGTAACGGGTATGGGATGTCGACCCATGGGTTTACCCATTTTTAGGCCCTTCTTGTAATGTATAAATAAGTAGCTAGGTGATGTAAGAAAGATTCGATGGCTTAGTGCTAATGTTAGCTATGTGAAAGAAGATGTGTTAAGTCTTGCAGAGCTAAATGCAAAGGTTTTGTAAGTGCTTTGTGCACAGACTATGTAAGGCTTTGTGCTTTGATCTAACTCGAGGAAGGAGGATCTGGCGAGGTGCACGTAGATCTCCTGCCCTATGCGGATTTGTCTTTGTAGCTTGGTGTTGGTAAGGATATTGAAGAGACTAATAAATAAGAAGAAGAGTTGGTGGACGTATCCCCACACTGGGGTGAACCACGTATATCTTGTGTCGATTTTCTTTGTGCTATTATGTTTATGTATTTAATTTCTTAATCCATTGATGCTCAAGTGCTTTATGTATGAATGAATGTTATATATACTATGATGTTATGTGCTTATGGTTAGATATGCTTAGATATTGGGTAATATTGTGTTGCTCTGTAACAAGGGTTTGACCTGCGATGTGAATAAGGGTTAGAAGACTAATGAATGTTAATTTGTAAGTTTTTTTTTAAGTATTTTGATCACATATCTATGTCCCAGATAGGTTGTAGACACTTGAATCCTACAACCCTCCCCCCTCCTCTATCTCGGGTGAGACTTCATCTGCTTCGCAGGTGTTTCCGAAATGGCCGGTAGTTAGGGTTTTTTGGTGCATTTTTGAAGCGTTGAACACTGGGTTTGCCCCTGTGCCAACAAATGGGTCCGTTGTCGGGACTTGAAACTGTGAGTGTTGGGAACTGAAGAAAATATAAATCTATGTGCGTAGATTGTTTGTTGTAGTGCGCAGTATTCTACTTGACTTGCGAATCTCTGTGCTAAGAGAAGGAAGCCCTATCTAAAGAAATAAGTAAGATCTTAAGTATTTGTGCTATGTTAAAGGTAAGATAAGTGGAAATTTTTTCTTTGAAAGTATGGATCTAGGTATGTTTGATAGATTTGGTCCTAGTCTCAAAACTAGGGCACAACTAGAAGAGATAAGATTTGATATGAATAGATCTAATAGTCTGATAGAGATAGTGAAAGATATGTTATTCCTAAGAATAGAAAGAATTTTTGGACTAACAAGTGGATGCAGGACCCTAGAAAGAATTTTTTCAGATTGTAGGTCCATCACTGTGACTCAGTGCGCAGTACAAGAAATGTTGGGGATCATTTAAGAGAAAGAGAGGATTGACACTTTCTATAGTTGCAGAATACCGGGACATCTTGCTAAGGAATTTCCTGGTAGAGGTCCTATTTTTCTATGTTGTAAAGTTATTGATCATGAGGTTTTGGATTTCCCTAGAATGATTGCTAAAGTTGAGAAGATGAACTTGAGACAAGAAAACTATCAAGAAGGTCAAGAAACTAAGGATATGTTAGAGAATCAGACAGAATCAAAGACTATGTTATTACAACTGAAAGAAACATTGAATGATCATAGAGACATCACTTTACCAGAGATGTTAAAATAAAATCAGTGCATAGAAACAGGAATAGGAGACTTCGACATAAACTATGTCTTGGATGAGGAAACATAGGTGAATATCATGCCAGAAAGTACTTGGGAAATTTTGGGAAAGCCTGTTATGATTCCTTCATTAGGAGGGATTGGATTGTTTAAAGGAAAGATGATAACCCTATGTGGAAGACTTACTCATGTACCTATGATTGCCCATGGAGAATCGAATAAAGAATACTTTGAGGTCATTAAGTTTGTTGAGAACAACGCTCCTTTTTCACTTTTGTTGGGAAAGACTTGGATTGAGAAAGATCAGATCCGAATTAAAGAAGAAGAGGAAGCCATAGAACAAAAAAATAAAGAATTAAGGGACTTCATAACTGAGAAAATAGATCAACTAGTAAAAGAACAAGAGGACAAGTCGAAGCAACTAAGAGCCAGAGAATTAGCTATTGAAGTTGAAAGAACACAAGAAATATTAAAGAACCTATCCATGCAGGAGAAAAGAGAACCTACCCCGGAATTAGTAAGAGAAGAGATATTGCATGTGAAAGTTTTGAGAGAACTTCAACAGTGTGAAGTTACTATGATAAGAGAAGATAAGAGTATGAATGGAAAGAGGAATCCAGAAACTCGGATCACAAGAAAGAAGGCCAGAAAGCTCAATAAGAAGAAAGAAAAGTTAGAAAAATTGCAGGAAGCTCCATAGAGGACTTCGCAGAAGGAAGGCTTGCAGAAATTGAACATCGTCGGAATAGCAGAACAATGCAGACTGGCACTTCATATATATCACCGTGCGTGAAGATGAAAAACAAGGAGGAGTTGTAGTCATATTATAAATTGACTGAGGAAGATATGGAGGAGATAACCAAGGAATGGCTTGCAAAATTCCTTGTACCAGTTGGAGATGCAGAACTCTCCAACCCCGACCTCATAGGACATCCCGTGGTCACCGAGACTGAGTGCGATGCACCGAGAAGCACTAAGAAGAAGAAGAAAAAGGAAAAAGTTTAGGAAATAAACATTGCATCAGAGGAAACTGCACTTGACTCACCTGGAGGAGGAGGAGGTGAAGAAGTAAATCAAGAAGAGGGAGGAGAATAAGACAAGAAAGAAGAGGGCGAAGTGACAATGCCTAAGGATCCCCTTACAGAGGCCGATACATCGAAGAATAGGAAGGTTTCTCCAAAGAAACCCTCAGCGCAGAAGAATTCATGAGCCAATAAGCCTCAGTCACGAAATGTTCTCACAATGGATGATATTGACCTCATCATCCCAGCTGTAGCAGATGCTTCTGAGGATATTTTGCAGTGAAACAAAGAAAAGAAGGAGACAATGTATGATAGAATCAAGGCGGAGTTGAAGGGGTACAACAAGATCTCTATTCGATCCACGTAGTGTCTATTGTGTCTTCATCATCAGAAGTTGTAGAGATGGGGGATGAGCCCACCCAAATACATAGAATAGCAGATGCAACAGAAGCTCGCCTTCGACGTTTACAGGAAGAAAAAGAGCAGGATACAAAGGCCTTGAAGCAAGCAAAGGATGAATCCCTAGAGCAACGTCAGGTTGAACAACAATAGAAATATGACCTTAGAGAAAATTTTAAAGAGGACAGAGACTAGATCCAGAAATAAAAATAATAGCTACTCGCGGAGTAGATTAGGGTTAGAGAAGCAGTAACTAGAACACTTCATTCTATGCCAGGATTGGATCCGATGGAAGAAGAGATAGATGAAATCTAAGTGGGGAAGCTCGTTGAAGCCATTCAACAACTTCAATCAAGAGTATCAGAGCTGGAACTGCAAGCAGTGTTGATAACTCCACAAGAAGTGTGAGATCAAGGGGAAGAAAATGCCAGGAGCACAGCCGAAAGAATCAAGGCATTGGCCTCATAATGCAATAAATTGAGTAACTGAAGTGTGCATACCTATGAGCACCTTGCAGAAGACCCAAAGCTGAGGATATTGGAGGCACAGCTCCAGGAGGCGAAGAATCAGGCATCGATAGTGAAATAATAGTTGAAGCATCTTACGATCGTTGAGAAAATGAAGAGATCGCAGGACCAATGCGCAGTTGAGCAAAAGGTCACTTCTATCCAGAGAAGAGTGATGGAGGTGACATAGAAAATCCAGCCAGTGCAGGATGAAGCATGCACCCTCTTTGAAGAGATAGAGGGACAAGGATCACATTTGGAACAAGTGGCCACCACAGTGGAACAAATCCTAGAAGGGCCTGTCACTGAGAAAGTCATTCAGGAGTTCGTCGAGCAGGAGGCTCTGGCAAAGGAGCAGATCAAGCCAAGATCGAGGTAGTCCCAAATCAGAGTGACTCGGGATGAGTCATGGGTGATTTTTGGGGTCATGTTGGCCCTCGACCAAGTTTTGGGAGAACATTGGTTGTGTTTGACCATTTTTGGGACTTCGACAAGATGATCGAAGATGGAGCACCCAGGTGAAGCGAAGATCACGGGATCTCTCTCTTTTTGTGGGATTTTTGGGTTTTAGGGTTTATGTAACGGGTATGGGATGTTGTCGCATGGGTTTACCCATGTTTAGGCCCCTTTTTAATGTATAAATAAGTATCTAGCCAATGTAAGAAAGATTCAATGGCTTAGTGCTAATGTTATCTATGTGCAAGAAGATGTGTTAAGGCTACAAGAGCTAAGTGAAAACATTTTGTAAGTGCTTTGTGAACAGACTGTGTAAGGTTTTGTGCTTTGATATAACTTGGGGAAGGAGGATATGGCGAGGTGCGTGCAGATCTCCTGTCCTATGCGAAGTTGGCTTTGTAGCTTGGTGTTGGTAAGGAGATTGAAGAGACTAATAAAGAAGAAGAAGAGTTGGTGGACATAGCCCCACACTGGGGTGAACCACATATATCCTGTGTCAATGTTCTTTGTACTATGTTTTTTATGTATTTAATTGCTTAATCTATTGATTCTCAAGTTCTTTATGTATGAATGAATTCTAAATATACTATGATGTTATGTGCTAATGGTTAGATATGCTTCGATCTTGGGTAATACTGCGTTGATCTGTAACAAGGGTTTTGACCTGCGATGTGAATAAGGGTTAGAAGACTAATGAATGTTAATTTCTAAGTTCTCTGTTAAGTATTATGATAATAGATCTGTGTCCCCGCTAGGTTGTAGACACTTGAGTCCTGCAACCACCCTGCCTCTACCTCGGGTGAGACATCATATGCTTCACAGGTGTTGCTGAAAAGGCCAGTAGTTAGGTTTTTTTTGGTGAGTTGTTGAATCATTCAACCTTGGGTCTACCCCTGTGCCAACATGAGGCATGGTTGGTTAACTTAGGTGCATCCTTTCATATCACTCCTCACATGGAATGGTTCTACGAATATGAAAGGTATGATGGAGGTGATGACTTGAAAACCAAAATAATAGGATGAGGAAAAGTAAATTTGAATCTCATGGATGGAAGGATTAGAACACTCCCTGGTGTTCTACACATCCCAATATTGTCTAGAATTTTTTTTTCTGTAAGAAAAATGGGAGATGCATGGGTAAAAACAATGTTTGAGAAAGAGGCCTGCACTATTGTTTGAGGAGAAATGGTGTTGATGAAGGGAGTTTGTATTGGAACTCTATATAAGATGCAAGGAAGTGCTATTCGTGATGGGTGTAGTAATTACATTGTTCTTGATATTGGAGCTGAAGAAGAAAAAACTCATACATTGTCTGACAAAAATACTATGTTGTGGAACCAAATACTGAGACATATCAGAGAGAATTGATTTCGACTACTACAAAGTAAAGGTATGGTTGAAGGTACATCTAACTACTCTCTAGATTTTGATTTATGTGAACATTGTGTATATGGGAAGTAGAATCAAGTAAGATTCCCCTTTGATGCAATGAGGGAAGAGGGAAATTTAAAGTTGGTGCATAGTGATGTGTTTGGACCTATGTTGGTTCCATCATTGGGAAAATATATGTACTATGTCTCATTTATATATGAATTCTTGAGGAATACATGGATATGTTTCCTTAGGAAGAAATTTGAAGTCTTTGATAGCATTAAAGATTTTGAGTCTCTTGTGAAGAATAAAAAAGAGAAAATAATTTAGGTGCCGAGAAAAAATAATGGTGGAGATTTATGAAAAAAAGAATTCGAAGAATTTTGTAAGAAGTGTGGTATAAAAAGGTAGAAGACTACTCCATATAAACCTTTTTAGCGCTAGAAGTCAACTCAAGACTACTATTGAGTCAAGTCGAGTACATCTTGATTTAAAAAATGATTTGGTTGGGTTTAAGAAATTGTGAAAGTGCTAGGATCAATGATTGAGATTCAGTAAAAAAATAAATCCCCTTGCTTTAACATTCAATGTGGAGCAGGTCAAGCTAAAAAAACTTAGAACAACATTAAGGTTGCAGAAAAATGGAGTGAATACATGAAGAAAACAAAACTACAAGTAGATAAGAGAACACCTTGTTCCGTTATACGCTCACAGGGAAGAATACTCAACATTCAAAAAACCCTTTCTGACTGTGAATATAAGTCTCAAATGTGGTCGGTGGAAAACACTACAGTATATCTTATACTACAGTCTTCTCAGCAATGAATTGGATACATATATCCTATAGCAGAAAAACACATTTAAGCAAATGAAAAAGAAAAATGATGAACCGAGGATAGGGAAAGACAAACTGATCATAAACTTTGATATCAGTTGAAATATTTACATATAAGTATTACACAATGTTTTTCAAGATGTTATATGAAATTTTAATGCCAGAGATCGAACCCCTTTGCAGCTCTTTCTCAGTCCCTTGGATTGAATTTCTCCCTCATTTACATCTGATTTTCCATGAGCTTTATAGATCTATGAGATAACAACTAGATCATAAAATTTTGGATCGGATATAATAAATAAACACACACACACACACATATATATATATGAAACCTCTTAGGGTCAAATTTTCACTTAGTCATGTCAACAAGATTACAAAAAATCTGGAAAATCACTCCCATGCCTAAAATCTAGGGTTTGAAATTTAGAGCATTAAATGCATTCAAATCAGATCAAATATTTGAGGATGTTTACAAAAAATATCTTCCTTGAAAATCCATGTGTCTTCCTGAATTGACACCTCCTCTTGGCATGTGTGGAATCGAACTAAGGGTTGACTGTCCTATTTTACAACATATGTTGAATTTATGAAAATTAGGGCTCCAAAATGACTTCATATATCCCAAACCATAATAGGTGTGTAAAACCGGAGATAGTTTTTTATTTCTAGTTCTATTCTTGAAAAAATCCTCTTTCCTATTCTCAAAATACCTCTCCATATCCTCGTAATATGTTCCCAAAGTTGATGCCTAAAACAGGAAATTTTGAAATTTTGAAATTTGAAAAATGAGTTGTAAAGATGTGCTTGTATCTCCCAAAAAGAGACACCTGTGTAAAAACGGAGAGACTCTTTTGTATATGAGCTCATTTTTTAGAATAACATCTTTTTGTTTTCACAAATTCCTCTCCATTTGGTTAGAGATTGAGTTTGAACTTGACTGCAAAAACAATCATTTCTAGAAAATCCCCTATTTTCAGCAGTTTGTTTTCTCCTTTTTCATACAAGATTTCTCCAATTTTTTTGTTGATGATCACAAATGGTGTCTGAAGTCTAAATTTTTTTTCAATTAATCCCTAAGAATCACAAAACCATCTTCAAACCCCTTATTCTTGTTATAAGGAAAAAACAGAGCATATGATATTTCATGTCGTTATGGCTTATCATTACCTTTTGTTGCCTCACTACTCATGTCATATGTGTATTTTAGGGTGTGGAATAGTGTAATTATCATGTTTCACCATCAGCCATCACAAAAAAACCCAAAACTATGTCATTTTCTGGAAACCAGGCTGTTGCAGGAACTTCCTGTAGCGCCAATCATCTTTCCTGTGTGGCGAGCTATGGGAACTTCCTGTAGCACACTTTCAAAATATTAGTTTTAGACTTTAAAACCCATCATATGAACTTAATATGAAAAAAAGGATGCTAAGAAGGCATGATTATCAATATGAAGGAAAAATTTTCATTTTTTAAGAGGTTAATTTGATCATGAAAATATTAGTGCTAACATTGCCTCCACAGGGGATGACATGCTCCCTGTGAGCTGCCAAGAACTTGCAAACCTATGCTTGATACTGGAAACATCCCTGCAACTTTATTCAAACTGAAAACTGAAAAAATATTGAAGCCACCAGTGTCTCCATTGGGATGTGGGTTCTTATTGTTGTTATTCTTCTACAAACAACACCAAGCTGAAAAACAAATACTCAAAAATACAAGCTTATTTATATACATTCCTACTTCTATCCATTTTTATTTCCTGCTCAAGTGATATGGTAAATCCAGTACATCCATTCAATTAAATGGATCACAAGCTTAAATCTACTTCCATATTTAAGCATGTCTATGGCTGAGAAGACTAGAAAATAGAAAAATAAATGAACTATCTGCCCATTCTTACAACTATGGAAATATGCCTTTATGAAGTCATAAATATAAGAATTATGACCCCAATACAAATCCATATATCTTGCCAAATGATCATCAAAATCATATGAGAGTACCTATTTTTTATTTTCAAAAGAAATGGGTTGACTGTGTGTATAAACTACTCCTTTGACAATGTTGTGTTCTCCATTCGAGAAGCTAATTTTTGCAATCTGTTGGTCATCATTTGGTGATAAAGGCGGGATCAACTTCTTCTGTAGCTCTTTCTTTTCACCTCCATTGTATTCCCAATAATAATATTCATAAACATCATATACAAGAACAATGTTGAGAGGTTCCAAAGATGTCATGAAGAAATTTTGCTTATCATCATCACTAGAATATTCATAAAACAATAGGTTGATTCTAAGAAAATTATGAATCTTGGTATTCATAATTTTTTGTTTTGGGATGTTCTCGAGATGTTGGATGCATATCAACAACTTGATCTTTATCAAAATTTAGGGCATCCTCTGTATCATATTCGAAACTGCTAGAGACATTTGAATCAAGGACAAATGTGTCTATAGTGTTGCTATCACCAACATCCTTATAACCATAAGGAATACTAATTGAAATTTGGATGTAGGGTTCAAATTCTTTACAACAATTTTCAAGAAGAATATTAGCTGCATAAAACTTTTTGTAATGATGATGAAAAATAGTGTGAAACTCCTTCAAAGAATGAATTTTATCATTGGGGAGGGATTGACACCATTCTCGAGCATGTTTTTATAAATAAAATATGAACATATTGATTAAGACATCCTCATGAACAAAATCATGTTCAAGCATGCATCTATGAAAATTTAATAAGTGCTCACTAGGATGATCGTACTTGCTTCCTATGAATCTGGGAAGATAGTCATCCCATTCAGCTATAGTAGGCACTAGATGTGGAAAACAAACTACATTTGATAAATCACAAAATGCATACCTTTGAGCAAGGATAACATCCATTTCCATTTCTGTTCTGTATCAGTGAAGTCGCCAACAGGTTCTTTCTTCATGGAGTAGAGTCACCAAGTGAATGATGTAGTCTCTATTATGTGACCAACCCTTGTTTACCATCAAAGACTAGATTTTTTCTATGTTGTTCTCCTGGGTAATATTACTTCATTTCTATCCCTGACAACGATGCCAAAGATGTAAGTGCTATAAGTCAACTCAAGACTGCTATTGAGTCAAGCCTAGTACACCTTGATTTAAAAAATGATTTGGTTGGGTTTAAGAAACTATGAAAGTGGTAGGATCAATTATTTAGGTTCAATAACAAAATAAATCCTCTTTATTTAACATTCTATGTGAAGTAAGTCAAGCTAACAAAACTTAGAACAACATTAAGGTTGCAAAATAATGGAGTGAAGACATGAAGAAAATAAACCTGCAAGTAGATCAGATAACACCATGTTCCTTTATACACTTACATGTAAGAATACTCAACATTGAAAAAACCCTTTATGACTATGAATATAAGTCTCAAATGTGGTCAGTGGAAAATACTACAATATATCATATACTACAGTCTTCTCAACACCGAATTGCATACATATATCCTATAGCAGCAAAACACATTTAAGAAGATGAAAAAGAAAAATTATCAACTGAGGATAGGAAAAGACAAATTGATCATAAACTTTGGTATCAGTTGAAATATTTACATATAAGTCTTACACAAGGCTTTGCAAGGTGTTACATGAAATTTTAATGCTAGAGATCGAACCCCTCTGCAACTCTTTCTCAGTCCCTTGGACTGAATTTCTCCCCCCTTCACATATGTTTTTCCATGAGCTTTATAGATCTATGAGATAAAAACTAGATCCTCAAATTTTGGATCTGATATACTCAAAATAGATATAGATGAAACCTCCTAGGTTCGAATTTTCACGTAGTCATATCAACAAGATTACAAAAATTCTGGAAAAGCAGTCCCATACCTAAAATCTAGGGTTTGAAATTTAGAGCATTAAATACATTCAACTTGGATCAAATATTTGAGGATGTTTATAAAAATTATCCTCCTTGAATATCCATGTGTTTTCCTAACTTGACTCCTCCTCCTGACATGTGTGGAATCGAACTAAGGGCTAACTGCCCTATTTTACAACATATGGCGAATTTCTGAAAAATAGGACTGAAAAATCACTTCATATCTCCAAAACCATAATAGATGTGTAAACACTGAGAGATTTTTTTGTTATTGGGTCTATTATTGAAAAAAAATTCTTTCCTTTTTTCAAAATACCTCTCCATCACCTCGTAATATGTGCCCAAAGTTGATGACTAAAACAGGAAATTCCAAAATTTTCAAATTTGAAAAATGAGATGTAAAGATCTTCTTATATCTCCCAAAACGTGACACTTGTGTAAAAAATGAGAGAGGAATTTGTAGATAAGATATTTATTTAGAAAATCCTCTTTTTTTTCACAAATTTCTTTCCATTTGGTTAGAGACTGAGTTTGAACTTGACTGCAAAAACAGTCATTTCCAGAAAATCCCTTGTTTTCAACAGTCTGTTTTCTCCTTTTTCATACAAGACTGCTCCAAAAATATTTTCTGATGATCACAAATGGTGTATGAAGGCTGAAAAATGTTTCAATCCATCCCTAAGAATAAAAAAAACATCTCCAAACCCCCTCTTCTTGTTATAAGGGAAAAATAGACCATATGATATTTCATGCCATTATAGCTTATCATTACCTTTTCCTACCTCACTACTCATGTCATATGTGTATTTTAGGGTGTGGAATAGTGTAATTATCATGTTTCACCATCATACATCACAAAAAACCCAAAACTATGTCATTTTTTTGAAAACAAGCTGTTGCAGAAACTTCCTGTAGCACCAGTCATATTTCTTGTGTGGAGAGCTGCGGGAACTTTCTATAGAACCCTTTTCAAAATATTAGTTTTAGACTTTAAAAACTCTCATATGAACTTAATATGAACAAAATGATGCTAATAAGGCTTGATTATCAGTATGCAGGCAAAATATGATTCTTTTAAGAGAAAATTTTGATCATGAAAATATTAGTTCTAACACACCTCAGCAAAATGGAGTTGTAGAAAGGATGAACAGAATGTTGATGGAAAAATAAAGGTGCATCCTTAGTAGTGTCGGGTTAGGAAAAGAATTTTAGGCAAAGGCAGTGGGTACTATATGTTACCTAGTCAATCGATCACCCTTATCAACACTAGATGACAAGACTCCACATGAGGTATGGACTAGTAAGAAAACCTCTCTCACACATTTCATGGAATTTGGATGTGAATCCTATGTTCATTTTCAAAAGGAAAATAAGAGTAAACTAGATAAAAATGTTGAAAAATGTGTCTTTATTGGATATAAACATGGTTTGAAATTTTATAATCTTTGGAACCCAAAAAATAAGAAGGTAGTGTATAGCATAGATGTGGTATTTAGAGAAATGAAATATGTTTTCAAATAGGAAGTCCTACCAAGGGAGGAAGAACCAGAGAAAATCGAGTTTTAGTTGAATGATAATGAATCAGACTCTATAAAAGAACAATAATCAGAAGAATAAGATCATCATACTCTAGTATTGAGGAGTTTGGTTTGAGAAAGAAGGAAATTGTGAAGGATCTTCATACTCCTTGTTGTTTCCTTGTTGTGGAGAGCTAGATAATCTCCTTGTTGTTTCATGTCTTAGTTAAAAACGTCGTTTGTAATCATAAGGAAGAGTGCCTCGTACCCTTGGATTTATTTCTTTACTCTCACAATTAAAAATAGAGAATAGAGGCTATCATTGTTTCATTGCACAAGAAGAAGATAAGGATAAATGAATGTTAGAAGAATCCATGTGAAGTGACTTTATACCTAATGATATGGTATCCTTGGGAGTGCATAAGATGGGTTTCACAATGAACAGTGTGTTTACGTGGAAAAACCATTTAAGGGAAAAAACCACGGGGAAATGATAATCAATATTCTTATTGATCAAGGGAGAATTACAATAGTCAAACAAAGACTTACAACCATCCTCTCACTCTCTTCCCACACACACACACACACACACACACACACACTATAT
>ML799717.1:20482-36168 GCA_009831015.1 Picea engelmannii | reverse complement strand
AACAATATCCACCTTGACAACAATTTACCCAATATATCATGCTCGAATTAATTCATCACCTTTTATGCAAGCCAAGAGAAGCCAAACACCATCGTAGCTTCCCTAACAAAACTAGTTTTGTGAACATGTTTACATAATTCACTTTTTTATGGACCTTTTCCAAAGATATTCCCCCTTCATCAACAAATTGTATTATAAAATGGTACTTAATATAAATATCCTTCATCTTACTATGATAAGATGGATTTATACCCAAATAAATATCACTTTGACTATCACAAAATACTTTAACCTTTTCTTTCATCCTTCCAAAGTCACCCAACAAAACTTTTAACCAAATTGCCTCTTTGCATGCATGAGAGGCAGCCATATATTTTGCCTGAGTAGTGGATAAAACAACTATGTTTTGAAGTTTTTAAATCCAACTAATAGGTCCTCCTGCAAGAGTAAAGACATATCCTGAAGTGGATCTCCTTTTTTTCCAAGTCACCTGTAAAGTATGAATCAAAATAACCACAAACTAAATCACTGGAACCATCATAGGTGATAGAATAATTACTTGTGCCCCTAAGATACTGAATCACCCATTTCAATGTTTCACAATGCTCTTTACCTAGATTATCCATTTATCTATTGAAAACACCAAGTGCATGTGAAATATCTGGTCTAGTACTCACCATCGCATACATCAAACTTCCTACTGCATTTGCATATGGTACACGAGACATATAATCATTTTCTTCGTCATTACTAGGCCATAAACTTGAAGAAAGATTGAAATGGGAAGAGAAAGATATTTGTATGGGTTTCACATTATTCATACCGAATATCATAAGTGTTTTTTCCACATACTTATGTTGTGATAACCACAACTTACCATATTTCATGTCTCTGTGTATCTCCATGCCCAAGATTTGTTTTGTTGCCCCTAGATCCTTCATATCAAACATCCTATCCAAATGAGCCTTTGACCTATTGATTTCAACCATGCTTTTTCTTGAAACAACCATATCGTCAACATATAACAACAAAATAATGAATATACCATTTTCCAAATTTTTAAAGTAAACACAATGATCATATTCACTTCTTGTAAAATTTTGTCTCACCATGAAGGAATCAAACATCTTGTACCATTTCCTTGGAGACTGCCTCAGACCATACAATGACTTCTTGAGTTTTCAAACAAACCTCTTATTGTGATCCTGAACAAACCCTTATGGTTGTTCCATATATATATCCTCATCCAAATATCCATGTAGAAACGTTGTTTTAACATCTAGTTTCTCTAACTCAATATCAAGTAAAGCAACTAGTGCTAACACAACATGAATTGAAACAAGCTTTACAAGTGGTGAAAGTATTTCATGAAAATCAATACCTTCCTTTTGAGAATACTCTTTTTCTACCAGCCTTGCATTATACCTTTAAACTTTATCACCAACACCATTTTTCAATCTGTAGACCCACTTGAAACCAACAACCTTCCTATCATGTGGAATTCCTACCAAGTCCCAATTTTTATTCATCTCTAAGGCATCCATTTCTTCTTTCATAGCTTCTTTCCATTTAACACTTTCATATACCTGCATTGCTTCCTGATAAAAACTAGGTTCTCCATCATATGAAATATAATCATCATACCTTTTAGGAGGATTCTTGACCCATATAGATCTCCTTAGAGATGGTTTAGGCATATCCACAGTTTCTTGGATATTTTCTACATCTTCATCTTCCTCTTTTGGAACTTCTTCATCTTCCTCCTTTCTGAAAATGTTTGAGTCTCCAACTAAATTTTTTGAACTTGCGGTATACCAGGTCTGATTTTTTGAGTGAGGATTGACCAAATACTACATCTTTTCTTATGATGAGTTTGTGGGTAGTAGGATCCAAAAATATTTACCCCTCAACTCTATCACCATAACCAACAAAGACATATTTATTTGATCTAGGATCCAACTTATAATGTTGATCGTTATAAATAAGAGCATAGGCATCACAACGAAATATTCTCATATTTCAATAATCACACGAATGACATGTCCATACCTCTTTTGGAATCTTACAATTTATTGCAGTTGATGGTGACTACTTTATCAGATAGTATATTGTAAGAACTATTTTTTCCCACAATTCCTGTTGCAACTTTTCATTACTAAGCATTCTCATTGATCTCTCTAGAAGATTCATATTCATGCATTCAACAACAACATTTTGCTAAGGAGTATAAATTGCGGTATTATGTCTTTCGATCCAAGCTTCCTTGCAATAGTTTTCAAATTCCACAGATGTGAAATCACCTCCATTATCTGTTCTTAAACGCTTGATTGACCTGTCAATTCTCTTTTAAACCAAAGCTCTAGATTTCTTAAAAGTATTAAATACACTAGCTTTTCCTTTAAGTAAATAGATCCACACCTTTCTAGATTAATAATCTATAAACTTCAAAAAATATGATGATCCTCCAAAAGAAATTACAGGGGATGGTCCCCAAACATCTGAATGAATGTAATCAAGGATACCTTTTCTTATATGTATTCATGTTTTAAACTTATGTCTACAACGTTTTTCAAAAACACAATAGTTGCAGAAATTCAAATTTAGAAACTTTAAACTTGGAAGTCACTTACAATCAACCAGTGCCTTAAGCCATTTCTCTCTCATATGACCCAAATGTTGATTCCATAAATGAGTAGAGTCACTTGCACCTTCAGATGCTACCACTGCCTGATTTATTTCATTCCTTACTTGAAGTTGATAAAGTTTCTCGATCCTCTTTTCCTTCATGACTACTAAGATGCCTTTAGACACCTTCAGTACTCCACCATGAGTTGTACACTTATAACTAGCAGAATATACAACTCCCAAAGATATTAAGTTCTTTATAATTTTGGTTACGTGCCTCACATCTATTAATTTTCTTATAGTACCATCATACATTTTAATCTGGATGCTACCAACCACGACAATTTTACAAGAAAAATCATTTCCCATAAAAACAACACCATCATCAATAGATTGGTAAGTTGAGAACCAATTTCTATGAAGACACATGTGGTTGGATGCACCGGAATCTAACAACCAATGTTGATTTTGATGTGAAACACCACAAGTAGATAATACTTCATCAACCATACCTGAACCCAAACCTGAACCTAAACTTGTTTCAGTTGAATTAGATTCATTTGCTTCCTTTGTGGAGTCCTCTTTCAATTTTTTTTGTCTTTTCCAAAAATCCTTCTTGAGATGCCTAGATTTTTCACAAAACCAACATTTTTTCTTACTCTTCTTGCCTCTTGAATTAGATCTTGATTTACCTCTATGATCTTTCCCTCTTTCTATAGATTGACCTCTAACCACCATTGCTTCTATTGTTGAGGTTTCTTTACTAGATCTTCCCCTCGTTTCCTTAGCCAACATAGCTCCCACAAGGATATCATAATCGATGGTGTCTGTTGTGATAAACCACATTTATGTGACCAAATTATCCCACGACTCAAGTAATGAACACAATACCATGACTTCTTTGGACTCATCTTCATATTTTACATCCATACTAGTTAATTGGAAAATCAGGGTATTGAAAATATTTAAATGATCAACAATTTTTGTACATTCTTTCATTTGTAAGCTATACAATTGCCTCTTCAAGAAGATTTTTTTCATGGAGGACTTTGTCATATAAATTATTTCCATTCTGTTCCACAAGCCCATTGTTGTCCCCTCTCAAACATTTTTAAACAAAAATTCATTTGCTAGACACAGACGAATGGTACTAAGAGATCTTGCATCCTGATCTTCCCATTCCTCATCTATCATGCTTGTTGGTTTCTTTGTATTGCCAGTCAATGCCTTTTGCAATCCTTGTTGCACAAGCATATCTCTCATCTTGATCTTCCATAGCTCAAAGTTATTATTGCCGTTGAATTTCTCCACCTCAAACTTTGAACTATGCACTTTTTCCATTAGCACAAAACCGTCCAAAAAATACAACTTATAACACTAAGCTCATTCTTATGGAAAAAAAAATTTATTTTTCAAAGTTGAACCCTAAAACATTAGTTAAAAGGTTATATATATATATATATATATATATATATATATATAATCAAAACCTTTTTACCGAAACTAAAAGGTACACCTCTTAAACAAGGCTATCCACCCATAAAAAAGATCCTTACATACCATATATCATGTTCTTAAGATATATCATGTTGACCCTCTATAATATTTTTCTTATGAGCATATAATTTATCCTACCTCAAGCTTTGTGCATATACTTTCATACCCCCAACCAAAAAAACATCACCTTCATGAAAAAAACACACCTTGTGTATTTCCTAGGGGGCATTACTTCCTTGAAATAACACTCCCTTTGTATGGCTTGGGGTGTGTTATTCAACATACCCTATGTATGTCCTTGGGGGTGTTACTGCCCCATAATTTTTTATTTCACAAGTGTGGGGAGTGTTGGACAATTGGTTGTCATTGATGTCCACAAATATTGGATTGATGTCAATTGATGTGATGGGTATATTTAGAGAAGTCTAAAAGGTAGCCCCTTTATGGTGTAGCTCTAAGCATGACACTCATGGGAAGACACTTTGAAGAAGTCTACAAGAAAACCCTTAATTATGGTTAAGGATCTTGTAGTTGATCATGGAATTTGGTCATGAAGGATGGAATAAATAATGGTAACTCACTCATGGATGGATAATACTCATCATATTATTTTCTATGATATGTGGAATTCCACGTAGTTCCTCACGTTTAGGGATATATGATTTTGTAAAGTTGGAAGTCCTGAAGAGTGGACGAAAATCCCCTGGCTTGTTATAAGTCTTGGTCAAAGGGGTAAAGTTGTTGTAACAAGAAAACCCTAGAATCCCTAAATTAAGGAAAGGAGTTACCTAGCAAAAGTATATAAATAACCCAATGAGTCATTCACAAGCACACTCACACACCCATTCATTTATCATCTATCTTGTGAATTAGTGATATTTTTATAATTTTGTGACGACATATTTTTTGAGGTAGCAAAGGAAGGTCGAAGGAGAAAGTCTTGGGGTTGCAGAAAACCCTAGATTCTGAGGTATTCATGGGTTGCAAGTCAAAAGGGTGTGTATGTTCATGGGATGCAATAAAGGAAAGTGTGGGTATTTGTGGGATATAGAAGAGAAGGTCCTGTATCTATGAAAAGATAATTAGGGTTTGAGTAGATGCTGGTACCAGGTCCCTAAAAGTCTAAAGGAAGTCTACAGGTCAACATTTTACAGTTTCGGTCAATGTCAAAGTTATTGGCATGGTTGTATATTTGTTTTAATGGTTACTTCTTCCCATGGTATGGTGTATTCTTGAGGCATACTTGGTATGGTTGGTTTGATATTTGGATATGGTATATGTTGGATGGTTGGCTAAGTGAGTGACACTCTTATGTATAGTACAATACTGACATGGTTCTTATAGTTACATGTACTTGGTTGAGGGATATCTATGTTGTATGGTGATGTATTCATGAGGGACATGCATAGGTTGTTAGAGATGCTTCATTGATTACATGGTAGAGATTTACATATGGTTGATGATATGGTATATGGCACAGGTTGCACATGGATGATGCTCTAGTTCAAGATTCACTATTCATTATTGATGTATATTTTGATTCATGACTGATGCATGAGATGGTATGTATGTTGGTATACACTTGATGTATGGTATGGAACAAGTTTATATGGTTGATGATTAGATACAGGTTGATGAGACAGTGATAGATTTGTGACAAATATAGTGATAGTAACAGAGTGGTGATAGAAGCAATGATAGAGAAATTGGCAGAGCCTTGTGGTAGTCTGGAAGTTATAGTGAAGGAAGCCATGAACATTCATGTGTTGTAACAGAGACAGGTCATGGATCTACAGAGAATTTTTTGAATAAGAATGGTATAGGTTGTGATAGACATTCAATGATAGTAATAGGTTGTGACAGTGACAACTACAGTTTATTTGATTCAGTGATAATGACATGTCACCTACATTTGGCATTTATATTTCAGGGCGGTTGGATGGAGCAAGGAAAGGTGGTTGTAGCCACCTTCCATTTGTACTCGAAGAACCTAGCGGGGTTCATCCTCCTTATATTTGGAGCCATAGAATCGGGGATTTGTAGCTTCCTTCATGTTGGAGCCTGAGAATAGGGGGTTGAAGCCTCCTTCCAGTTGTAGCTGGTAAATCGAAAGTTGGTGCTTCCAATGAATGTTTTCTTTTGATAAATATATAAGAAATCATTTTGTGGTTTTCTCCCATTTTTGTTTCCATATAAATAATGGTGTATTGTGTTGTTGATGTGATGTTTCTTATGATATATATGCATTCATAGATGATACATTGATGATAAACTAATGAACATTGTTGGTAAATATTAATAATATATATATATATATATATATATATATATATATATATATATATATATTGTGGTTAAAAGAGGTATAATTTCTCATTAATGATTCAACCCCCCTCTCAGTAATCCAATAGGGAGTCTTAACGCTCCAGTAACTGAGCTCGGGGAGTGTTAGGGACACTACTAATGCTCCTCTGTCTTCAACGGCTTCAACAAAAAAACTTTGTCTTGAATATTTCTTTGCTCCAAAAAACCACAAATGTGATAGCACTTGTTAGGTAGCAGAAGCATAAACATAGAAAGATTTTAATAGCAAAGAAAACAAGACATAGCAATCACATAATGAACACAATGTTTATGTGTAAAAACCCTTCTAAGGGAAAAAAACTACGGGGCAATGATAATCAGTATTCTTATTGATCAATAGAGAATTACAATAGCCAAACACAATCTTACAACCATCCTCTCACTCTCTTCCCACACACTACACTACACTACATTGCTACACCCACACCGTTACGAGTATGCTAGATATATAGTATCTATTAGACAATTAGACAAACTGATTACAACTTGATCCACCAATTACAGAAATTGTTCACTTTAGTTTGCATGCATACACATTCTATTTTTAGCCAATGTGTGAGCATACATCTACATGGGAAATTAGTTTGCAGTTTCAACTTGATCGAACAAGCACAAATATGGAAATTGGTGAATAGGTTCATGCAATGTGACTTGTTGATGGCTTGGGTTTTCGTTATCCACTTACTGCCGGGGTTTTTGTAGCTATTGATGTTGGCACCCAATCAATAAAATATCTTAAATAACTTTCTTTCTGACCCTGCACAACATCCAATGCAAATTATGATTGGTGATTATGGTTCTTTACCAATTTCAATTTGAGATGGGTTTAGTTAATTGGAATTGTGTAATTTTCTATCAATGGTTACATGATATATAGAAGTGGACAATTTTTTTTATAGAAATATGAAGTCCATGAAGCGGGGGAAAGTAGGGTTGAGTTTGGGTTGTGTCATTGAGGTAATTTTTTTATTTACTTAAGTTCGATGTGTTTTAAGTCTGATTTTTCAGTACCAATCAGTTTGTTCTTATGCATATAGTTGCCTTGAGTTTAACCGACATTGCTTCGTTTAAAACCAAACTTGGTTTTCTTCCTTGTCTTTCTTCTATGCTTGGTTGTTCATTGTATGATGTAACATACCATCTTGGATAGTTAAAGAATAGAACTCTAGTCTAAGTCTACACAGAGGCTTGGAAGCTTCAAAAAATACAAGGAAATGTTTGGGGATTTCATTTAAAAATAAAGATTAAACTCTTTTGGCTTCGAAAATACTTTCTTTTACTATTCTAAGTTTCACTTTCTTCATTTTCTTTCAACGTAAAGCTTTAAAAATACAAAAATACAAATCACACGAATTCATTCACTTTTGTAATTTTATGTATATAATCTTTCATTAGTTTTTTTTATCCATTATTTTTCTTTTAACTAAGTGCAACATTAGATGAAAACACTAAAATATCAAAGCAATACTAACATCTTTCTTTTCTTTAAACATTTCAATGTATTTTCCTTTTTATTTACTTTTCTAACTTTAACTTTTTCAACATTTAAAAGAAAACAAAATATAAATCCATTGCACTTTGTTATTTAATTTAGAACAATTCTTGTGAAAGTTTAGTAATTTTAAGTTTCTTTTAAGTATTCCATTGTATCACTAATCCATATTAACTTTAGTTTAATGTATATTCCACTCACTTAAAAGGCAAAATCATAAAAATTTAACAGATGGAAGATCATGTGTAATGAAGGCCTCAATTATTGTAAGTTAGGGTTAGGTTAGTTCAACTTTCTTTTTAAGTTTTGTACTTTATTAAATTTGTGTTTCACTTATATAGCAGTACAAAGTATTAAAATACAATAAAAAATAAAATATTTCAAAAACAAAATACAATGTTCATGCTTAGACTTCTATGTTGTTAGAGTCTAATCTGTTTTATGTCTAGGCTATAAAATAGGGTGACCATTCTCGCCTCTTCTTGGTTTACCTATCCAAGAGGTTGAGATGTTGACGTTAGGAACCCCCTAGTCTCCTCAACATCAACACCACTCATGCAAGAAAGGAAGTAGTATGGTTATAGAGATTGTGTCCAGGTATTGGGTTGGTAAAACAAGTTGTAAGGATAGATTGTGGCATTCAAAGTTCAACCTTCCTAGAAAATAAGCCGACTTATCATTCAAATACAATTCATGTTGATGTTCAATATCACTTTGTGAGAGACATTGTTGAAGAAAAGAAGGTGTTGATGATGAAGGTGGGCACTTTTAAGAATGTTGCAGATTCATTAAAAAAATATGTGAGCACTGAGAAGTTCTCTTAGTGTAGAGTATTTATGGGCATTGTTGCCCTAGATTGTTGACTATCTAACCTTGTAACCCCATGTATGAAAATAAAATAACAAGTGGGAAAATGTTGGGTATGTGTTATATTATTTGCACGGCTAGATCTAGTATCTGCATTGCGTTGGGAGCACAGGGGTTTTGAGGGGGGGGTTCTATAGCCCCCCCTACATGGTGGGTCAAAGGGGGAAAATATCCCCTTTTTGGGGGATTTTTAGAGCAGCGAGAGCTCCCCTGCACCAGAGTTTAGGTGCGGTGCCCCCTAATTTTTTTTTTGACATTTTTTGCCTCTGTTTTTGGCAGTTTTTAAGTACATGGTTTTCCTCGATGGTTTTCTAATTCTTATTAAGGAATTAGGGTTGTTGACTAATTTCGATGAATGGATTAATGATTTTGGATGTTGTGGGATCCTATATATGTATTGTATTGTAAAAAATGAAGATATGATGAATAGAATATTAGAGGTGCAGCTCTAAACGGGTTGATGGTTTTCCCGGTTTGGGTTTCCAAGGTAAAATCTTTGTGTAATGTGTGTGTGTGTGTGTGTGTTCCATTGTGTATTTTCTATTTTTATTAATAATTTGTTAGCAATAATTAATTGTAAAAGGATAAAATCTACATTGCACATGCACCACAATTTCTGCACCACATAGCTCCAATATTTAGTGCACATAGTGTGCACCAATATCCATCGCACACCACAAGTTATGCACCATGTAGTGTCAATGTTTAGTGCACATACCATCCACCAATATTTTGTGCACACCACAAGTTTCACATGATGCAATGCCAATATTTTTGCGCATGAAATTATTCTATGCACTTAGTTTATTTTCCACATTTATTTCCATCTTGCGACCATCTCGACCATCGTGAAAATGCATGACTCGCATGTCTAATTCAAATTCAGTCACTTGGAATTCAAAATGACCCCTCCATAACAACCATTTTGAGTGCAATTTTGACTTGAATTTGATAACAAAATTGGGGATTTCACTTGGGTTTTACCATTTTTCCTTCAATTCAACATAGATGAAAACTATACAACAATGAAATTGTACCATTTTCGCACTATTCTTGGCCCATACAAGCTTGGTGTTGAAACTAAGATCTGATACCAATATGTAACCTACCCCACCCCAAATAAGGCCCATTACTTGCGGAATTTCACATAAAATACGTGTTTTATGCTAAATAATCATGTAGCTTACCAGCTACAAGAATACACACAAATTTAACCATTCTACTATAATTAATTTAAATGCATCTACAACATGCTGAAAATTCAACTAATTAACTTCATAAATCAACATAGAAAACCATCCTCATATATAGAATTAATACACAGTGGAACAAACTATAAATGTAACACATGACAAGATAAACACTTGTCTTTTCAGAACAGTTGGGCAACCAATTGATTGGGATGGGTGTTCCAATCAACCATAGACCTGTTTTTCTAGATCTCAACAATGACTCACCCACAATATGGGGCTAGGAATCCAAAAAATAGGGTCCCTTTCATTATCCACTCACACCTCAACAAAACCCACAACCCATTGACATTCTCCTACAACTATCATGAATTTCTCTAGTTCTCTTCCTCTTGACCTACCCAACCCAAGGAATGTAGCCATTTATTGGTCTGGGTCCATTGGGCATACCATTCATTTATCAGGGCTTATTTGGCGCAGGTAACCAGGAATCTCACTACTGGGAACTCAAGGGAACTCACTACCAGGAAAACTACTAGTAAACAACAACAATAACTTGTTGTTGTTGTGCAATTCCCATAGGAGTTCACTCTTCAAGACTGAAAACTTGGTTCTTTTGCATGCTTGACAACTTAATTCTTCAATATTAAACTCCATAAATGCTCCATAACTCACCCTCTATTGTTTCTCCATCTCTAATGATCTTCTTCCTTGTTCTCTACTTTCCCTCATGCAAAAACGTGACTGTCTAAAACTTCTCCCCCTACCCATATGAATTGCTTCCCTTTTCTTGTTTTCTTGAATTACACTCATCCCCGAGCTAATTTTACTTCATTTTATCTCTACAATAACTATGGGATGTGATTTTCTACACCCAACCTCTTACATATATTCAATGATCCATTTCTTACACACTCAAGGGAAACCAGAAGGTTCACTCAAAGCATGAAAATCAAGAAAAATATTTGGGAATTAAACTCATGGATAAAAAAAATCCATTTTTCTAGACCCCCCTCTCTTGTGGATTAATCATCCCCCATATCTATCCATTCCCCCTAGTATCCAACATCACAATTTATTTGTTAAAATTCATAAATACAATTCACATGTACATCACTTGGCCACAACCATACACTATGTCTCAATTAAGCATTAACTAAACTACAAATTATAACAGGAATGTTACAACAGTCATACTAGAGACAAGAAACCAATAGTTCTAAGTCAGTTTGGGGGAAATAAACTATTCACTACAATTCATATTGGTTATAAGAAACCAACCATTGCAAGCCATGCTAGCGGCAAGAAACCACCACTGCAAGTCATGTTGGGGGCATTGATATTGCTAAGAAATCTAGATGAGAAAGATGCAAGCCTAATTTCCCTTGTACAATTTGCAAGGAATATCACCTTACTCACCTATTTCCTCTCACTCCAGATATCAAAAGAGTGTGGTCCAAGTCTAAAGGTTATTTTAATCTAGAACGACCTTTAGTTTCTCAGTAACCTACTCAACCATTAGTTGATGAAGTGGTTGCACTGATGCAATCTTTGGTCGATCCCACACCTCTTTTATGGAGTGATGTATCTATTGCTCATATTTCTTCATTTCTAGTTATGAACCTTATTAAAGAGAGGGAATCCCACTCACCTCAAGCATTCTCCCTCCAAATCCTAAGAGTGTTTCCTTTGATTGGAACAGTGTTGTTGAGGCTCACCTTCCTTTTTTTGAACCCTTCTGTTGCGTATGCACACCAACCTCCCAATTTTCTTATCTTGTCGTCTCCCTAAGAGAATAAATTGGGCCCCCCTCCTAAACTTCCTAACTTCCTATTGAAATCCTCACACGCACTCTCTCTCTTGTTACCATTTCCAGTCTCTCTATGGATCACCTCAACCCATCGAGCCACACTTCAATGAGTCCCTTCTTCCTTTGTCGATACATATCCTACTGGCGAACACATCCTTTATTTCACCTACATATTGGCATGACAACTATTTCCTCACCAATACATGAGCCACCTTCCTTCAAACTTAGTTGATGCATCGACACACTTCCGATAAACCTCACTGACACATGTATTTATCACTGGTGAAGTTCGCATAATCAATTCCAACACATAAGTAATGTCACATGATTACCTTCACCGCACACATTTCATTCACTGGATAACCTCCTTTTCACTTTCATCAATGCAACTCATATCAACATTGTCTCCACCTTTCTCCTCAATACACTTCACGTCAACGAGGTCTATCTCTCCCTAGCCAATGCACTACTTGTTTACCTCTCTCATACCCGATGCACTAACAGAAGGATGTTGACCCCTCATCGTATCCAAGTGCATCGATGATGATCTTATTTCTCTCGACAATTCTAACCCTTATGGCGATATTGGCCTTCATCTTTAGACCTATCTTATCCTTTGTTGGATTACTGAGAGGGGATGCGAATCAATAATAGATAAATATTAATCCATTTGTAACCATAGTATATAAGTGTTGTTTATATTTATGATCAATTTACCGATATCATTCAACAAGTGAAGAATAAATAACCATGAAAAATGAGAAATCACACACATACACAGTACACCAATATTTTTACGTGGAAACCCAATGTGGGAGAAAACCATGGAATGATTTTTATTGTATGTCTTTAAGAATTACATTCATTGGAAGCACCAACTTCCTTTGTTTACCAGCTGCAACTGGAAGGAGGCTACAACCAGAGGTTGCAACTGGAAGGAGGCTCCAACCTGAAGGAAGCTTCAAATGCCTAATTTTCTTGCTCCAACTAGAAGGAGGCTACAATCCACTGTGTTCTCTAGATACAACCGGAAGGTGGCTGCAACCACTTATCATTTCCTCATCATGTTGCCCTTAAATATAAGTTCCAAATAGATGATGAAACCACTGCCACACTATCATTGTGAGATAAACCACTGTAAACCTCTACCAATCTATGCCAACAACCTGTAACCAAATTGTAACCTGTCTATGCTCCATCTCGTGTATGTACGTGTCTTTTCTGTAATGCAACATGCATATGTACGTGGCCTGTCTATACCGCAGCCTACATACACCTTTAGAAATCTAGGGTTTTCCCTTTTCTGAAACTCACACTCTTTGTTTCCTTTGTCACTTCAACCTATAACATGTTACTGTGTCCAATCTGTAGTTGTACCCTATGCATACATCATTATACATATCCCTTAGCCAGGTGCATATATCTCTCTCTATTCATGTTCCATACATGTGTATTCAATCATGATCAAGTGCAATAACCCTCACATGGAATAGACATCAAATATTCATTGATATGCATCCTCACACTTATACAACAACTTCACAACAACTTCATAAACAAAAACCCTCAACCATGTACCAAAAAATCCCTCAACCATTTGCCAACAAATACAAGACATGCCTCAACACAAACAAGATGTACCAATGATAAATATAAGATATACAAGCACTTTATTTATGTATATTTGGCTTATATAATAAGTGTCATACAACCAATAACCTCTCTAGGGAAAATCCTCAAACCCCCAAAACCATATCTCATGTAGACAACAATATCCAACAACACATAAAAATAAGACATATGTTTTGAACTTGCAGATAGATCTATTGTACCTGATCACTATAGACCTTCCTGGGAGCTTGCTTTCAGACTCTAGAGACCTGACATCTTCATATCCTCAAGATTTCATGGATTTTCCATCTTTATGAGGCATCTTCTTCTTCATCCTGTGTATGTGCGCACCATGTTATCCTTCAGCCCGTGTATATACGTGCCTTCCTCCACTGCATCCAATGTACACCTCAAAACTAGGGTTTATTCAGTAAATCTGCAAGTCTGAAACTTTCATCGTCAACCCTCCTTTTCTACCTCAACCTTAAGTAACTTTAGATGTATCAATGAGTTCCTGCAATAAAATTTTCACAAATAATAGATATTCAATGTGCTCATTAGGTTCTAATAGGATACCCTTGCTTTCTCCAAGTAGCTTCCTCAAGAGGTTATCTTCTAATTAACTTTACCCAACTTCCTTCTTTTAGGGATAACCCACTTCTAACCACTTGTCCACTTACAACCAATTATCCAAAAATAGTAATCTCTCCACTTCTAGTTCAAACTGATTTATTTTTAATTATTTTCTTTTTGCAATAACATAACTCGTGATTAACTCCTAGTTACAACCACTTTGACTAGTAAACTTCTTCTAGAAGCTTCTATAATAACTTAACTTCTTTGACCTTCTAGAGGCTTCTATATATCTCATGAGGGTTCTCCAACTTCTCATGGCCATGGCTCTCTAACCGTGAGGAGTTATGTGACATTCCACATATCACCGGAAATGGAATGACATGTATTATCCATATAGAATAGTCTTAGCTATAAATTCACTAATATTCATGAAATTATTCCTCAACCAAAATTTGTTTCCTTAACCACACTATTGGGGCTACCAAAATTTTCTACCGTACTTGCTTCAAGGGTTGAAATGAATTAAAACCAACCCAATTAATAAAAAATATCCCCCTTTGGCATTTATGGAAACACTATTTTGCAACACTGAATTTATATCACTCATGCTCCCCTTGTGACCATCGCTCCCACTAGAATCATGCCTCTATTCTCTCTCCAAACATATAACTCACTCTCCATGCATGCATCTAAATAATATCTCCCCTTTTGACATCAATGGAAAATGTAACTTCCTATCGGGGTTGCTCCCCCTGACTACCGTCGCTGGGGCTGCTCCCCCTGACTGATATCTCCCTGAGACTTCTCTTCCCAAATTGAAATGTCTTCTTGATGGTGTTTCCTCATGTAAATATAATACATATAAGATAATCATTAAAAATCATTCATTTTGGAGAAGAAACTACTTCGATTCTATGTTGAAGATACTCAAAATATTCCCTTGGCAGTGATTTTGTAAAGATATATGCAATATGTTATTTGGTTCCCATATATTCAACTATGATCTTCTTCTCTACAACATGTTCCCGTAGAAAGTGAAACTTGATTGGAATGTGCTTCATCTTGGAGTGAATCACTGGATTCTTTGAGATATTGATGGTGCTTATGTTGTCACAAAATATCAAAATGGGCTCATCATACTCAATATGTATATATTTAAATGTTTGTTTCATCCATAGAACCTATGTACAACATGGTGTTGTTGCAATATACTCTGCTTCAGTTGTAGACAATGATATTGATAATTGTTTCTTTCTTAGCCAAGATACCAAACACTCACCCAAGTAGAACGTTGCTCCACTTTTACTTATCTAGTCATCAATGCAACCTTCCCAATCTACATTTGTGTAACTAATAAGTGATATATCCTTTCCTTTTGGATACCATAATCCAAACTCTTTTTCACCCTTGAGATACCTAAATATCCTCTTTACTACTAGAACATGTGATTCCTTTGGTGTTGCTTGAAATCATGCCACTTGTCCAACTGCTTGCATCACATCTAGTCTGGAAGTTGTCACATAAAGTAAGTTTCCAATCATTGACTTGTACTGTCTCTGATTTGTAGCCTTTGAATCATCATATTTACTTAACTTTCAATTGTTTTTCATAGGATTAATGACTGGTTTGCAATATTCCATACCGAACCTCTTCA
>ML799717.1:0-15172 GCA_009831015.1 Picea engelmannii | reverse complement strand
TTGGGGAGATAACCTCAAATCGAAACTTCTTGTTTTGATTTTCTCCTCATTGACCTTGTTCTATCCCTTGATTGTTTCAGACCTGGTTCACTCCTCTTTTGATTGGTTTCAAGACCTGATTGGCTCCTTACCCCATCATACTCAACATAGTTGTCGAGTTTGAATTGCAATTTTTGGAATTTTTTGACATTTTTGGGAGTTTTTGAACCTGGCGCCACTGTCCTCATGTTAACAGAGCACCAGCGCTCCCCCATAGCCTTACACAGAGCACTATAACGCTCCTTGCCTTTGGAAGCAGAGCGCCAGCCCTATTTTGGCCAACAAACCTTCCAGAATTGCCTTTTTCAGGGTTTTTGTTTGTGCCTCTCTTGCTGGGTCACCTAGTGAGTCAATCCTTCTTCTTTCCAGCTTGGATATCTGTCTTTTGCTTGAAGAACAAACATCTTACTGTTTGGATTTTGTAACCTTCTTCACTATTGTTGCTGAATTTTTCTATTATTTGGAATTTGAAACCCATGCATTGTTTTTTTCTCCTCATCAACTGAATGAAAAACTCTAGTGAAGGTCATCAAAGGTCTACAGATCCTTTCATTTTGATTTTAGTTAAAGATCATTGTTCTTCAACTTTTTATTTTGGGTGTGAAGTTTGTTTTCTCTTTGATTGTTTCTTTTCTTTTGCTTTTCGTTTCGATTGCAACGAAAGGGTGTATTGTTTGTACGACTTTTTCTTATGCTAGTTTGATTTTCATTCATCCAAGAAGGTAATTAGCAAGACAAGAATTGTGTTGAATTGATCATCATTCATATGAAAACAATAAAAAACATCTTCATGATTGATCGTGCATGTTAGAACGCATCTAAAAAGTTTTAGCATCACATCAGGATTTGATTGAGAAATTGTTTGAGGACATTCCTTAATAGTGCTTGTTAGTGAAAAGAACTCTCTCTCTCTCCCTTAGATAGATGTTCATCAAAAAGAAATGAATGTTTATCATATTTGGTGCATTTTGGGGACTGATTCATAATTCCATTCATTTCACTTCCATGCACCCATTTTGCGTAAAGAACAGCCATAAAATCAGCGCTAATTAAAAAATTATTTAGAACTTTTTCTTTTCTAGGATCCTCCACCAACAGTAGACTAGGCTTAGTAATTTGGATTAGGCTGTGAGAATAACTCTCCAAAGTTTCCAAAACAAACAGTAGCATCCTGAGTTAGGGAGAGTCAAATCCAATTATCGTATAAGTCTGCCTGGGATCCCCCTCTAACACAGGGGTTATGCATGAGGTCGCATTCAGGTGAGCTACGGGGACTAACCCTCCCTGGTTTAACTGATTGTGGTGGTCAGATTGTATTATGGGGATCACTTTGAGGTAAATCCACAATTAATGCGTAGAATCCTTTTAGTTGATTTCGGGCTTGATACCCTGCCTGTACGTTCAGATCGGACTATCGACTGTTCCCGTACAGGGGCTGACTGTGAATTGGTAACCTTAGTGGCCATAATATTTAGGGTCGTACACAAGGTGACGGTGACGGGAAGTCTCACTGTACCTGGAGTAGACATTGGTCAAACTCACTCGGGCTCCTTGGAGGGTAAATCCACAATTACTATGTGGAAGCTTGCACCAAGGCGTAAGTCCGTAGAGTAGGTCGCAATTGTAACTGTTCCACCCTATCCCCGTCCCTTCTGGACTTGATCACGCGATGTTGTATTTCATCACCAACTAGTATGGTCATCAAAAGAAGGTCCTGTTTTCTTGGTTGTGATTCTTATATTTTTTAGCGTGTGCTATTTCTTTTCGGTAGTTGGCCATAGATCTCTTTCGCCGAATCTTTTTCGCCAACATCGACCCTCACGCTGCTCGCGGAGGCTATAGGGACTTCCTCTAGAAAATATGGAAGGAAACACCCCTTTACCCCCTCATTCTATGGAGGAATATCCTCAACAGAGTGAGGTTCAAAATACTACAACTTCCCAGGAAGAAGTTCCCACTCCTTTGGAGAATTTTCGAATTGTTTCAGAACCTCTAGAAGCTTACCGCATTCTGAAGGGATATGAACGACGTATCCTCCACCTAAATTCCACTGGAGAGTTTGTTGTCGTCAATCCTTCTGACATTTCGGTTGGGTCTTCTCAAAACCCTTTAGCCGATGACCCTTTTTGGACCGCAGACATTGTTCAAATTCCACCACGCCTGGTGCGAGATCTTTATGGAACAGGGGAACGTGTCGACACACCTTTTTCCTACACCATACCTCCGAACCATTTTACCGGTACCACCACTTTTACAGCTACACCACCCGTTGGTCCAAACATATCGTCCGTTGGTCCAAGGTCTACTATTCCCCTCCAGACGGCCCATTCTACAATGGTCCCGCACATTCCGACTATCCCCGCCGGTAATGCGGTGGTTAATCAAGCTCTGATTGGCACACCTGTAACACCAAGACCTACACTCCCTTTTGGATTCAGGGCACTAAATGCTTCCACTACCACCACTGCCCAAAATACTACCCAAGTTATACCAGGAAGTTCCATACCCATCCAACAACTCGGAGGGACCAGCCTTGGTAATCCTAACCCGCTCAGCGGCACCGGTCGGTCATTTACTTCTGGTTCTCAAATCTCGGGAACTCTACCTCAAGTTGGGGGGCATCCTCCCACCGAAGGAAAAATTCCATTCGGTGGTCACCCTCATGCTGGGGGGCAGCCTCAAGTCAGAGTCTACCATCAACCACACGGACAAAATGTGTCTGTCGCACCCAATCCGTGGAATGTCCTTTTTCAAGGAAACCCACAGTTCTCGATAGGACAAAATGTTCAGACTCCGCAACAACCCCCTTTATGGAAAAATGCCAAACCCACCCTATAACCCACAAAACCCATCTGGTTATCCTCCGCTCACACATGATTCTCAAAACAACTCAAATCCTATGTACCTTGGTCAAAAACAACCTCACATGAGAGGGCCCACTAGTTATAATTATCCACATAACCCAGTAATGGGCCCCACTGGTGTCCCTCTGCCACACCAACATTACCCACAGGTTAACCGACAACTACCTTTTCTAGCTACCCTGGATCTTCCAGACTTGTCTCGGTTAACGAATGATCCTATTTATCATTCTTCAGTTTGGCCAGCTATTCCAGCTAAACTTCCTTCTGATATCCCAAAATTCGACGAAAAGTCCGGAGAAGACCCGAACAACCACGTGATGACTTTCCATTTGTGGTGTTCATCCAACTCCCTCATGGACGATTCAAGTCATTTGTCTTTTCCAACCAACACTTACGGGTTCTGTAGTGAAATGGTATATTGAATTACCACGCGCATCTTTTCATGATTTCAACTCCCTCGCCATGTCCTTCCTCACACACTTCCAACTGCCCATTCAATACGAGACAAGTACTGAACTATTAACCTCCCTTCGTCAGACAACTTCCGTACATATCTCCGACCATATCCATGAATGGAGACGACGACGAAGGCTAATCAAAGCGGTCATTCCTGACCAATTGTTAGCGGAATGGTTCACGAAATCATTGTTACCCGAAATCGCTCGTGATGTTGCCATGGGTGGTGTAGTCACCGAGGAAGAAGTCATTGCCCGAGCTCAGTACTTAGACTTAGTCTATTCACAATCCAGTACTCTGTACGAGTTGATACCAAATGCTACCCATGCCACTAACGATCCATTCAAACCATCGACTGCTTCTCATGCGGATGGAGTTATTGGCTCCGTCAAAACCCAATCTACTACCCAGTCTGCTGGAACGATTCAGCAGCCCGCTTCAACGGCTGCTCCCAGTTCGACTGCACCCTCCTCTACCCCCCATCAAACTCATATCTCTGATGTGAATGCGGTCCAATCAAACCCTTCACAACAACTTAGGGGCAAGAAGAAAGAAAAAAATAAACCAAAGAAAAATAATAACAACGAACAACCCAAAACCCAACCACAAACCACTGCTACCGAAAAACAACCACAACAAAAACCGAAATTCCCATGTCTCATTTGTGGAGACGATCACTACACTCGATACTATCCACATCGCGATGAAGTGGCCAAAATTTTCAAGGGAAATTCACAACCCGCTGTGCTCACTCAGCCTTTTCCACAGTAGCAATCTTTGGTTGCACAAACCCCCACGTCGGGGGGTAGTTCCAACCAACCCCATGATGAGGCCTCGACAAGTGCCCACATTTACATGTTTAATAGGGTTAATATAACCACTCGCTCTGTGACATATGACATGCCAATTAAACATGTTACCATTGACGTTGAGGTGGTCGATGCTCCCCTCAATTACAACCTATTACTCAGAAGAAGTTGGTTCTACGCTATGACTGTCGTCGCCTCGTCGGTGTTCCGATGTGTACAATTCCCCCATCAAGGAAAAATTGTTACCATCGATCAACTTGATTTCTGCACACCCAATGCTTGCATCCCTGCCACCAACAACATTCCCTTTTTAGGAGACCACCCAGTTACGTATGAAAGCGTTGGTGTTGTCTTATTGAAAGATTCTAGCCTTATGGGTACTTTCCCTACACCACTTCCACCTACCACACATCCTATTGCCGCCATCAATATGATCTCGACTATGCCTTATCAATCCTTGGAATCATATGACCCTTGGATTGTCCCTAGTCCATTTGAATTCAATGTGCTCAGTGACACTATGCCACTTAGCCGAGCCGAGGCTGCATACATAGCTATCCAATTTGCCTCTCCCTCTTCAAACACTTCACATTCATTGGCACCCGATGCTTACTCGGTGCCCTTATGGTTGGACTCCCTATCATTTGTCATTGATTACATTTTCCAAATTTTTCCTTCACATGAATCTATTATGGAAATGCTTAGCATTGACGATCTTCCCTGGGATGATAACCACCATCGATCCTCTTTTCTTCCGCCTTTGGAAGAAATTCAATAAGACATACGCTCTGTCTTCCCTCCCGATGTTACCGATGCTCCGCAATCCCCTATCCTCACACAAGATACTCTCTCTGAGGGGAACATGGGTAACATCTCCACTACTATCATGATCGACATTTCAATCAAAGAAGGTGTCGTGGAAAACATTAATCTAGGTGCTAATTACACACCCGACGAAGTGGTCTCTTACACCGCTTTGTTTAAATAATTTCACGATGTCTTCGCATGGAGCTACGAGGAAATGCTAGGGATTGACCCTTCAATCATCGTACACGAAATCAAAACTTACCCTGACGCAAAACTGGTTCGACAGAAACTTCGCCTGGTTCATCCCAAGAAAATCGCAGCTATAAAGGCGGAAGCTGAAAAACTTCTAAAATCTGGCTTCATCTATCCCGTCCCTTTAACCGAATGGGTTTCCAACCTTGTTCCGGTTGCCAAGAAACAAGGGACCATCCGTGTTTGCGTGGATTATCGATATCTCAACAAAGCTTGTCCCAAGGACAACTACCCTACGCCCTTCATCGATCAAATCATCGACAATTGCGTAGGGAGCGTAATCTTCTCTTTCATGGATGGCTTTTCTGGATATAACCAGATTGAAATCTTGCCTACGGATCAACACAAGACAGCCTTCATCTACCCTTGGGGTACTTTCACCTATCGAAAGCTACCTTTTGGCCTTAAAAATGCTGGGGCTACTTTCCAGCGAGCCATGTCGTATGCTTTTCATGACATCAAACATATAGCAGAACCATATCTCAACCATTTACCCACCCATTCACTAAATCGATCTGATCACATTGATCATTTACGGGTGATTTTTCTTCAGTGTAGGTTCTACCGTATTCGTTTGAACCCACACAAATGCATTTTCTCTGTCGAATCCGGTCGACTCCTCGGTTTCATTGTCTCCAAATATGGGATCAGGGTGGATCCCTTAAAGATCAAGGCAATCTTAGCCTTACCTCCACCTACCAATTTAACCCAACTCCAGAGTTTGCAAGGCAAAGCAAACTTTCTTCGTTGTTTCATCTACAACTATGCTGAGATCACTAAAGGATTTATGCGGTTACTGCAAAATAACGACCCTTTCATCTGGGATGACGTTGCTCAATGGTATTTCTATGCTCTCAAGCACGCTTTGACCCACGCACCTTTGTTACATCCCCCTGAATATACAAAGGATTATATCCTTTACTTGGCTGCTTCTACTTCCACCATTGCAATGGTGTTAGTTCAAGAAGACCCCAACGACGAAGAACATGTGATTTATTATCTGAGCAAGATTTTATCTGGACCCGAACTCAGATATTCACATGTTGAGAAACTGGCTCTGGCAGCCGTCATCGCTGTCCAAAGGTTCCACCACTACATCTTATTACGCACCACCACGATAATCACAGACTCCAACCCTATGTACCACGTCTTGACACGTCAACTACTTGGGGGCAAATATTCAAAATGGATCGTTATTCTTCAAGAATTCGATCTTGAGTTTACGAAGGCCAAAGCCAAAAAATCCCTAGTGTTTGCAGAGCTCATCTGTGCTCTCCCCCATGCCGATGAAAACATTGAACCTAGAGATTCTCTCCCCGATGAATCTCTCTTCCTCATCAGCACCTTTGATCCTTGGTACAGAGACATTCTCCTCTACCTTCAAACCCAACGTTTTCAGCTCGCGAAGAGCGTCGATGCATTCGTCACCACTCTCACCGTTATATCATTCTCGGTGACACTTTGTATCGTCGTGGTATTGACACCATCCTTCGGCGATGTCTGATTCATGAGGACGTTGAACGCATGTTGAACGATTTTCACCTTGGCGCCTGTGGAGGTCACCTTTCTGGGATGGCCAAAGCCCAAAAAATCCTATGTGCCGGCTACTTTTGGCCCTCAATTTTCAAAGATTGCATCGAGGCTATCAAAAAATTCCCTCCCTGCCAAATCTTTAACAAGAAGGCACGCACCCACCCCACTGCGTTGCACCCTATTATTGCCATAGGCCCCTTTGCCAAATGGGGTATCGATTTCATGCAATGTAAGCCTACCTCAGCCAGGGGGCACGGTTACATCATCGTCGCCGTCGATTACTTCACCAAATGGGCTGAGGCTATGCCTACCTTCCTGAATGATGGTCGTACTGCAGCTCTGTTCCTTTTCAACCACATCATAACTCATTTTGGTCTACCACGTGCCATTGTCACTGACCATGGTGCACACTTCAAAAACCAGATGATGAGTGAGTTACATGTCAAATTGGGTTTTCACCATGAAAACTCATCCCCTTACTACCCTCAAGCGAATGGACAAGTTGAGGCTATAAACAAAGTCCTAAAAACCATGATCCAACGCATGGTAGGGGAAAACAAAACATCGTGGCATTTACAACTGTTCTCCTCTCTCTGGGCCTATCGCACTTCTGTGAAAACTTCAACTGGATTTACTCCTTTCCATTTGGTCTATGGCATTGAAGCCATCCTACCAATCGAGTGTGAGATTCCATCGCTCAAACTAAAAGTAGAACTCCTGCCCCATACTTCTGTTGAAGAAGAACGATTCTTGTATCTATCCAAATTGGATGAAACACGTCACGATGTTGCTCTCGCCAATGAGGCACATCAGAAATGAATTAAGAGTCAATATGACAAATCCGTCCACCCTAGGGCTTTTGCAGAAGGAGACTTAGTCCTCATTTACGACCAAGCTCACGAAAAATTGGGGATGGGAAAGTTAGAACCTATGTGGCACGGTCCCTACATCGTGAAGCGTGTTCTACACAAAGGTGCTTACGAACTCGTAGATCATGATGGAATTTCCCTGGGAGAGCCCCGAAACAGGCTTTACCTTAAAAAGTACTATGCCTAGATCACCTAGCATTTGTACTTTGTACATTATTGTATTTTAGTTTGGTGTGTCTATTTCTTTCGCGTGCTCGAGTCTTTACCTTTGCCACTCATGATTGTTCTTGTGTTTTCATACGCAGATGACGTCTTCCTTTCCTATCTATTTTGGGTTTGCGGATGGCGCTAGCCGACATACCCGGAACATTTCTTCGACGCATGGGTTATTTACCAGTTTGACGAGGTGGTGAGTTCAGGAGGCATCTGCTTAGGACCAACAACCAACAATATGGCAGAATATCATGATGTCATCGGACTATTGACCCAAGCCTCCTCTCTAGGTATCTCTTGTATCATTGTGTACTTAGACTCCCAACTCATGGTTTATCAACTCAACCATATCTATGCTATCTGTAGTCCTATCCTGCTACGTCTACACTTACAAGTTCGCCATCTTGAACGAATGTTCGATTACATTGAATATAGACACATTCCAAGAGAACTTAATAGTGTTTCGGATTCATTATCTAATTATATCATGGATCGGCATCTTGCCCACATATAAGAGTTAAGGAAAACAAAAATGTACATTACATGTAAATTAAAACACATCACAGACATCATCATGTACGAATCATTGGCACTGTAAAAACTCGAAACTGTATATATATATATGGTGTGACTGAAATGTTTGGATTACATCAAAAAGTATGTAGAAAGGAAAAATATTGGACTTTTCCACCCATACAATGTCGCCTGACAAGGCATACAGAAATATAATCGATGGAGAGACTCTAATCTCCCCGCACTGCATTGTGCTGCGAATAACACATCACCACATGCACTACATGACTCAATAGAGAATTGATATTCTCTGGTACTCCCAAAGTGTGCCTCTGCAGATGTAAAGGAACTTCTCCCCTCCGCAAAGGAGGAATGCCCATCGTGAGGCCTTGGAGGTTTCTCTCAACCTCCCGGAGACCTGGCACTGGTACTGCCGGACCTGCTGCAACCAGGATGCCCTGCGACGTCCTGGTACCAGTATATCAGCCGAGCGTACTGCTCCCTTGTATGCACGTTGAAAACATACATTCGTTAAAACTCTTCTACGTACCCAAAAAAAAAAATAGATATACATCAAAAACCCAAAAAAAAAATAAAAAAACTAGACAAGGTACGGCTCAGTCTCTTACCTGACGCATCCCAGTCTTCCCCCGCGGGAAAAATCAAATCCATGCTCCCACGAAAATCTACCTTAGCATAAGGAAATTCCTCTACCCAGAGATACTTCCGTCTCAGCCAGGCAAAGAAATCGTCAGTGAAATGGAACTCTGACTCTGACACTAGCCTTGGAGACAGACTAGTCCACCTCTCCATCCTCGGTTCATCCACTGGTCGCACCACCAGTGCTATCTGAGGCTGCATCTGAGTGATGCTCTCTAGAAAAAATGAGACCAAAAATGAGCCATAGCCAAACTGCTTCTGTCAAGTCCTGCACCGTGAAATTTGTTCCTTCACGTTTTGAAGGAACCCTGCACTCCAGTTGAACAATGTTGGTTCCAAACACTAAACATCATAAGCCACCTGTGATCTTGATGCCAAATGCGTGCTAGTACTACCTGTCACACTCGTGATAGAAAATAGTATGGACCGGAGGGGCAGTTCTCGAATATCCTTGATAGGGATTCTACCCCCTACCACTCTTGCTCCCGGCATACAGTGGCATGCCAGATACACATCCACTTGCTCAGGTAGCGCCCTCTGCCCGGTAAAAGATATGGGGACCCCTCTTTTCAAGAGGCCAGTCAAAAAGTACACGTCTTCTAACTCAATGGTTAAAAGTTGTGTTCCAATTCGGAACCCTTGCTCTGCAACATCCCAGAGGCCAATCATATGCTCGAGAAATAAAATCTCTCTCTTCATTTTTTGCAACTTGAAGAATTTGAGCAAACCACAAGATCGCAAAGTGGCCCATGTGCGAGGACTCCGCAAGGCGGCTAAGTCATCCATCTCATGTTCCCTCTCTTTCCACTTGATCATGGTCGCTGAAGTTATCTACAAAACAAAAAATCAAGAAATCCATTATTTCCACGTTTTGGCAATTTCGACAATTTTTAAAAGCAATTTAAAACATGAAATGAGCTGCCCACATCATTTAAAAGTAACCACACACTCTTTTATAACTACCACACCCTCCCTAGCCATTTAAAATTCATCAAATGACAATGAAAACGTTTTAAAAATTCAAAATGACTTTGGGGGCTGCGTGGGCACATGGGAAGATTTTTATGGGCTCTTTTACCAAAAATGACCTATCTAATTGACTACAGGGGCATTGACATCTTAGCCATCCCTTTCTAAAAACGTTTTTGTAAAAGAATTCCCCTTTTCCATTGGTTTTTAAAAGAGGCCAATTTGGTTCTATTTGGGGCGACTTAGGGCTTCACGTTTTAATTAAATGATGTTATTAAAATGAATGTGAAACCATGTGTTTGAAAGAGCAAGAGATGGACACCTACCTGGTCTGAACGGCAAGAAAAATGGTGAACCATAGCTCCGGCAGCAAGCAAAACAAGATCTACTTCAAAATGAGATTCTCCACTACTCCAAAATCCTTGTGCAAAATGAAATGGTAAATGAAATTTCAATCAATTCTTATTTATAAATTTTCATTTTTCATAAGGTATAGTCATTTTTGGGTTTCTCTAATGACATAATGGCTTTCCTAAACCCTGGTTTGTAGTTTTGGCATCACAGGTTTCCCATCAGTTCTGATGGATTATCTACCTTGTCAGACTGATGAGCATAGTCTTAGTTTGTTCTCGAGCTGGATAATATGAGAACGTAACCAGGTAAACTTTTATCTCTTTTTCGGACCCATACGGATATGAAGACACGAAAAAGGAACCCCCCTGGAGTCTCCTTTAAACCCTTTTCAGACTCTCTAAATATGAAAAGATTGTTGAGTGACCTTGCTTCCTTTCACACTCGTTAAAAGGTCAGAAAGGGTGTCTTTCGAGCGATAGTTTAACCCTTTTTCGGTCTCGTTGGACTACTGTACGAAAAAGGAACTGAGAGAGTTCTCTTTTAAGTGTTTTTCCAAACTCTATAATCCCTAAAAGCCTTCGAGTTTTTTGTCTTTGGACTCGTTAAAGCACACATCGACAGACCCATATGGGACCGAACCCTTACTTCTTCCAGTTCGTTAAAAAAAGGAAGAGGAACTTACCGAAGGTGAGTTATATCGAGGATGTGTTATCCTCCTCGGGCTCATTAAATCAAAAATAGGTACTCATCTATCAGGATGGGGGATAAAATTGAAAGGAGCAAGCCAAGCAGTCTCTTGAGAACATCATCCAGCACTCCTTAGAGTCACCCTTGAACACGTCACTGTGTCATTTGCACATATCATAATCCACTGAACCTCTACACTGAGCCAATCCTTCGAGTTCCTTTCACTCCTTTGGGTCACCCAACGCAAGTCACAGTACCCACTGCATAGTTTTGGTCCATGTCATGTTTTGTTGTTGTGCCTCAGTGTTTAAGGGAAGTATCCGCCTCGAGAGTCATCCATCCCAAATATCTTGCCTCAAAACTTGTGTCAGTCCATGTCCGTTTGATCTTCCAATTACATCTCTATGTCCATTTTGTGTCATTGATGGGGGATACATCAAGGCCCTCCCTCGAAAAGTCTATTCCTGTCGACTTCAAAACATTATCCGGGAATCAGACTTAGAAACTAGTTAGTACTTTGGGACCTGCATGCCTCAATGGCAAGCCTCCTCACATTTGACAGTGGGTTTACATCATTGACCCCTGCTCGAATGATTCCATGGATGTTCGACCTCAGCTCATCTATTCACATTTGTTGGAATGTACTAGGGTACCTTGGGAATCATTGACATTAATGGTGATCTCCCTCGCACTTGTTAACAGTTCACACCATTGACCAGTAATCAAGTGGTTTATGCCATGTTCGACATCAGGACATCTATTCACATGGTCATATTTGTATCGTATTGGGATTGGTAAGAAGACCCTGGGTTGAGTGATCACTTTGATATATGCTTCACCCAGGCTGTGAAGGAATTTCTATTGGACAAAGAACACATACACTGTCACATAGATCCACTTTGTATTGGTCGTGGCTATGTTTTGTCATCTCGTAGATCCACTGTGTATTCTTCCTGGCTACGAGCAGTCTGATTCATCAGAGTATAGATCCACATTATATCTTCGGTGGATATACCTTTTTCATCAATACAATTATGGATCCGCAGTGTATTTTATGGCGACCATATCTTGCAAGCCTTGATTACCCAAGCATAGGTATGCCTGCCTTGGGTTTTGAAATATGTCGTGATATTTGTTGGATGTTTGTGTGCAGCTTCCGTCAGGTTCTCCAAGTCTATACCCTTGCTTGAACGTCTACAAAGAATTTTAGTTATCAGTTCGCATCTTCTAACTTCATGCTTTGGGGGGAATTCTGTTACACGTCAAATTTACTCAACTGGATAAGTGTCGCATATTCCTCTCAATTGTCGTAAGTGTCGCATCTTCATTACGACTTTCACAAGTGTCGCAAGTTGTTCATAAGTGTCACAAATGATTTTCAAGCATATTGCCATAATGACAACACTAAGGAGGCACTTAAAACATCTCATGTACTTGGTTTGGAGAAGGAGAACTGGTTAACTGAAGTCAAGGGACTCTTGACACCTGAAAAGAGCTCTAAAACAATGGTTTTGAGGGTGAGCGCTCCCCTATATCATCCTTAGGAGCACTGGTGCCCCCCTACAAGGCTTCAGGGAGAGTTATAACGCTCTCCTGCCCTTTTACAGGAGCGTTACTCACTTTTGGAGCGCTGGCGCTTCCCTTAACCTTCTCAGGGAGCATTACAATGCTCTGACACCCCATTTGCAGGAGCGCTGCCTAATCTGAGGCAGTAGTTGGCCCATTGAGGAGAATAAGGGGAGGATCTTTCAAGATTAGAAGGAAATTTCATTCGAATTCTTGGTTTCATCAGGAGATCCCTGATCTAAGGAAGAGGTTCCCCAACTTGTTCTAAAGATAACTCAAGAGGTTAAGCTCCTCTTAACCTATATAAGCAAGCTCTATGATTATGGAAAGGGAGGAGGAAGAAATGCTAGCATGAAACCTATGATATTATAGGAAACACACAGTTAGCCAAAGGAGAGTGATCAGTGAAGCTGTTGTTATCCAGGTTGTGGATCTTTTAGGCAAGGGTTAGATGAAGGGGACTTGACGAAGCTGTCGCAGTCGCATCTACGATTTTAAGTATTGTTGTCGTTATTCTCATTAATATGACACACTTCGCCTGTTTCTTTCTAGTTTGTGTCTAATGTTACATGAACTTATCATTAATAGATAGATCTGTTTTCAAGATAATATCAATAGAGTAGGAAGTGGTCGTATCTTGTTTGTCTGCAGAACTCAGTGAGGAGCAAAGGATCAGAGCGCAACTCGGAGCGTGCAGGGACAAATGTCGATAAAGAGGTACTTTTGTTCTCCTTCCTTCTCATGTGTTAGTTTAGATAGATTTGAAAGGAAGTCAATGTCCATGTTAAGCATTTTCTATCTTAGAGTTAGGGTCAAGCTCTTAGAGGCGATATACCTATCCGCAGGGAGATTTTCCTACAACAGTCAAGCCATAGATATCCTCCATGGTAGCACGACAAGAGGATTTTAATGCAAGTTTTAACCTCCTGATGTTGTCAAAAGTGAGGGATCTTCCTTACATTCAATATCGTTGATTGTCTTATCTCCTTAATCCACGACTGGGAGACTATGTGCGGCTTCTTCCCAGTCATCTTCATCAAATACCTATGGGGCGCGAGCATGGCGTAGTTCTTTCTGTCACTGAGATTAACTTCGTTGTTCTTCAGAGCTGGGATCTATCCTAACTGGGGTCCAACTATGCGTATCCCCTTCGGGATGTATGCAGTGATCAATGTATATTCAAAGTCACATGGGATACTATCACGGTTAACCATGCTAGCCAAAGGTGGTATATAATCTGGTAAGATCGACAGGATCTGCTTCGCATTAGCCAGATCGCCGCGGTGCTTTCTTAGCTTCTCAGTTGTGGTCCAGCTAGAATGACGTCCAATCGAAGGGGATGCTTGCAGTCTCCCAATCGACGATGCTTGTATTCCTACAAACATAACTCTCTCAGCCATGAGCTCCACGAGAATCTCCTCTACAGACTTATCTAATGCGTTAGGTTTGCCCGACATCCACACTTGTGGAAAATAGATTGCGTAGGTGAATAGATAAGCGATGTAATCACATGTATGGTGAGGTCTAGAAATAAAAGCGTGATATCCTATCGATTGTCTGTTAGCTCATATAATCACGGGTGGAAAAAAGTGGTCCTGGAACAGTGTCTCACAGGTTAAATAAGAAAGCGTCGTAATGGATTCCTCCAATGGGTAGAAATGCGTCTATCAATGTGAATCCTTCCGTTATGGTGCGGTCTCAACGGTCCATTCACTCATAACTGTGTTTTCTAGCCATTCTGGGGCGGCATTCTAACGGTCGGGGTGCCTCTAACGGTCATATAGATTTGTCGTGGCAAAGTCCCATTCTGCGTGATTTTTCTATTCCGACGAGGTTCAAGTTCTATAGATATTCCTCCTGCGAAGTCTTCCTTATGTTCTCTGTAGCTTCCCATAGCTTAGCTTTCTTCATTAAGATTCTTGGCCTTCTTTCCTGTAATTTGAGCTTCTCTAACAATTTCTGGAATCCTCTTCCCATTTGTATTCTTATTCTCTCCTGGTGAAAGGACTTCGCACTGTTGATGTGCTCTTATAGATTCTAAGGTTAATGTCCCTTCTCTTACAGGTTCTTCAATCCTTCTTGTGTTCTTTCAACCTTGAAAACTTATTCTCTTTCCCTCTGTTGCTTCAACTTGTCCTTTTATTCTTCTATTAGTCGCTCTATTTTTCTGGTTATCAAGTCCCTTAGTTCTTTCTTTTTCTGTTATGTATCTTCCTCCTCTACTTTCCTTCTGATCTGATCCTTCTCAATCCAAATTTTTCCTAATAAAAGTGGATAAAGGGGCGTTGTTCTCAACAAATTTAATGACTTCAAATTCTTCTTCAGTCAATGTTTCATGAGAAATCATAGGTATATTAGTAACTCTTCCACATAGGGTTATCATCTCTCCTTTAAACAAACCTATCCTTCCCAATGAAGGTGTTGTAAACTAGGTATGCATCCCCTGCCTCTCCCCTCTTTTTCCCTATGCCTTCATAATTTTTTCCTTTTCTAGTTGGTTAAGTCATTTTCCCATCACTGAGTGGCATGGTTCTTGTTTGCTTCTTTCCTATTTGAGTCTTTGCGCATTTCATTTTCTGCC
>ML799716.1:136448-152440 GCA_009831015.1 Picea engelmannii | reverse complement strand
AGTCTAGAATCTCTTCAACATCCAGGTTTCCTTCATATACTGGAATGTCCATTTTTTCCCTGGCACCTATCCTTGCAACAACCCTGAATAGGCATTCTTCTACTGCATATTCGGCTGCAACTTCTTCTCCTCCATGTCTAGCTTCATTTTCACTTTCAGACTCACTGATATCTTCAGTACCAACTGTGTGCCTCTGTGTTATTTACATGGCATCAATCCTAGCATGCATTTCATGCATCTCTCTTGCCCCTGGCAGATCAGGTAATTACCTACCCCTTATTCTTGGTATTTCCCTTTCCTCTGGTGGATTGGGTGTTTACTTGTCTCTTCTTCTTGGCAGCATGGTTGTAAATATTTCTCACACCCTCTATCTGCAATATAAAAATAGAGATGGGCTCTGATACCACAATTGACGTGTATCAGAGTACTCATTTTCCCTAGCTTACTCTACCTGAGATATACATACAAAATCAAGCTCTGATACCACAACTAATGCATACCCCCAGACCCACAGGTTGGGATCTGCATAGAATATTTTCTTTTTGGCCCCTGAGAACTCGATTGGCTCTTTTTATTTCCCTTTCGAGAAACTAACACCCACGACAAACCTTGAGGAAACTCATATTTTATTTCGGGATACTAGATTTCACGATTTTGCAAATCCCATGGTCGAGTGCCTTATCTCTTCGACCTTCGAAACCCTGAAATACTAATACTTACCTTTCCTGATGTCAAATTTGTCTTTTAGGCTTTCATGAATTCAGGAGTTGCGATGCGTGCAACTCTACTCTTGACCCTTGGAGTCCCGAACTTCCGACTTCCGATTTACCTAAATGCAAATGTTTTAGTCCTCCCTTCCTCTTCACGGTTTTGGGATTTCAACCACTGAAAATTACTTCCACTATGTCCTCGGGGCTCTCGAACCTCTTAACCCTGAAATGCCAAAATCACGTCTCCTGAAATCCTTTCAGACTTTCATGCATCAGGAGTTCAATATGCTAAGGATCGAATACTCTGTCACCTCCATCTTCCGGTCTCCGAAGTCCCGAAATATCGAAATGGTATTTCTCCCCTTCTGTTGTGTCCCGTTCTCTCTCCCTCGAGACTTATGAAACCCTGAACCCCAAAGTTATGAAAACTTAAGTTACTTCCACACATGAAAACCTCCTTTTTGCGTTTTGGGGGTTTGGTTAGCCAAGGGTTTTGGCTTGCACCTCGGACTTTCGAACCCCGAAATGTCGAAATGATCTGACGGTCCTGAGAATCTTGATCAATGGCTAACATTAATCTAAGATATCCAAAGGATGGCTCTTTCCTAACTGTTATCCACCTAGTAGCTTCCGCAGATCCAACAATCTTCGTTGTTTCAGAAATTCTTCTCAGAGAATTCTGACTATCCAATCTCTCCCCAAAGAACCTTCTGGCTCAATTAGACCTGTGATCCTTTTTTTTTGGAACCTATCCTCTGCACGATGGCTAAAATTCCCTTCTTCTCTTCAAACACCTTGAAGATAGTAACTCGCCTGAGCTTTCTTTCACCAACTTGAATCTCCTATGAGATTTCTACATGCACTCCTTGCAACACTTCTTCAAATACGTCTAAGTATTTGAGTTCTTTTGACTCTGTGCAACTCTTTACGATAGCAGTCTTTCAATCTCTCAACCTTAGTCTATATGTTCTAAGGTCTCAACTAGCCTGCGCACACCTTGCATGGCTTCTGTGCTTGTCTTGCACTTCGGTTGAAATGAGAACAACGATATCCCTCCTGAGCTTTCAGAGATGAACTCTGAACCCGTCAACGCACTCCTTGCAGACACTTCACTGCACTCCTTGCAGGAATTATGACTCAAGAAGAGAAACAATTGAAACTCGTTTCCTTACTCTCTCTCAGACTTCAAACTCTAAATAAGAAATCATACATACCCAGCATAACAACAAATGTACAACAAAAAGAGTAAAACAATCACAAGCATAGCATTCAATATGTATACACAGAAAGCATTATAACCCCATGAGTTTGAATCAAATCTTCTTATATTAATTTCATAACTTCTATACATGGATTCTTCTACACAGTTCTCTGCTACAACTCTTCTCTATGCTCTATGATACAATTTATCCTTGATAATGTTCCAATGATGCAAGATGAGGGTTTCTATAGTCATTTTCCCTCCAGCTCCTAAAATTGTCTAATCTAGAATTTAAATCTACCTACTTACATTAACTATGCATAAATGCCTCTTACAACCTACAGATGAAAGAGAATCACTCAAGATCTGTTTATAATATGGATGTATGCCCTTCTTAACTATTACATTAAAGTCTATGTATCCAAACTTCCAGAATATTGCAAACAATTTTCAACATGTGCCAAAAAAAAATGCAATGGCATTTGTCCCATGCTCGCTTGCTACTAGCAATGCTCTTGGATCAAGTGAATTCTATGGAAGAGGTTGAGCCAAAGGAGGTGGTGAATCATCAAATTTCTCTTTAGAAGGAGAATAATATTTGGCTTAATTAGCAACTGCAACTTCGTTTTTCTTGGAGTCACCAATACAAATAAGGACACATAATATGTGGTAGAGGGATAAGGTTGGTCATGAATAACCAATTGGGCCTAATGTTGAGAAGGAAAAGGTTGTGACAAAATAACAGGTGTAGGAGGTGTCCTAATCCCTTGCAGGAACCTAGTAACCTCATCTCATCTAGGAAAATCTTTCATATAATGGTCCTCACCACAGATAAGACAATGATAACAATGTTTTCTCTTTTCTTTATCATCAACAGGATGAGTCTTGGGTTTTTCGGATTGTTGATTATTATTTTTATCCTCTTTATTTTTACCCTTCCCTTTCTTTTTATTTTGATTTTTACCAGTAGGTGTATACTGAACCGTATTAACCTCAAAGGTTTTACAAGGAGAGGGAGTCAGAGGAGTAACATTTTGTACATTAGTAGTAGTAGATTTGGGATTGGAATGACTGGCTTGTTTGTTCTGAGTCTCATCATGAAAAGTGTTAATCATACCATCAAAAACATGAGAAACTGTTGGAGGCATTGGGGTTGTATTTGTAGATGAGAAAGGAGAATCGGAGATCAAGTCATATAACCTGCCCATTTGTGAATAAACGAGATCCAATTATTGAGCATAAATAATCACCTGCTCTTCAGTGACGACGTGACCCATGGAAACATCATGGTCTATAGGACTGATGAGTGATTTGGTAAACTACCCAGCTAATAATTGATCGGGAAGGGGAACTTTGATTAATTGTCTTCTCCTCCTCCACTCGTGAATATGATTGGAAATGTGAGCATAAGAGGATTGTTTAAATGAACTAAAAATTTCAGTTCCTATCTCATATCATATTGGTAACTGGTAATGTGTCAAGAAATCCATAGCTAAGGTTTTAAAGTCATTGAAGAATCCTTATGGTAATTTGATATACCATTTGTCTTCCGAACCCATAAGAGTTCATTGGTAAGGACATAATCAAATGGAGTCATCCATCAAGGAGTTAGATGAACACCAAAGATGAAATGTCATGACGTGATTATTTGGGTATTCTCTCGAATGATCATCAAACTTAGGAATGTCTGATGGTAATTTGGCAGGTATGACTGGCCAATAAGGAGAATGCAAAATAGGATCATTCGAAATCCTAGATAAATCCGATAAATCCAAAGTATCTAGAAATGACAATTGTTTGTTCACTTGGGGAAACTAGTACTGTTGAGGCGACAATCTCATAGGTATACTAATAGGACCATAAGAATTATGTAAATAGTTAGAGGGTCCTGTCAAATTCGGTTGTGGAGGGTTTTGATTCAATTAACAAATATATGTTTGTTGATTAGGTATACTACCTTGAAAAGGAGCATTAGACTGAAAATATTGACCCCGGGTAGGATTTATAGAGCAAGGATATAGTTTCTCGGAATATGAGGTACAAAATAATTTAATTCAGGCATTTTCCCCCAAGGCGGTTGTTGATTGCGTTGGAAAGGAAATTTCCAAGGTCGATATTTTAATCCAAGTGTATACTACCTATAAACTAGGTTATGGCGCCCAACTTGGGGTTTCCCCCCAACTTGAGGTTGACCTCCAATAGGAAGTTGAAAACCAGAAGTGAAAAAATGACTTGTGCCTCCAAGTTGATATGAGCTACTTAGGCCAGGACAATTAGATCCTCTAGGTGGAGGAGGAATGCTAGGAACTCTGTATAGAACCTCAGTAGGTGTGGGAAAAAACCCACTAGAATAATTATACCTAGGTGGAACAAAAATATTAGGCCCTCTATATAGAGCAAGGACAACACTGTCGAGGATCAAACATTGTTTAAATGCTATGTCATTTGTCCCTCTTTGAAATAGTTTACATTACAATGAAATCTATGGAGAACCTTGTATTCTTCTCTTTTTTGTTCTAGATTCTTGTTGAAGTTAGGGAAATTAGTTTGTGCCTACACTTACCGATTTGTCTAATAACAAAATTGGTAGTAGTAGATTTGGGATTGGAATGACTGGCTTGTTTGGACTGAGTGTTAGCATGAAAAGTGCCAATCACACCATCAACAACATGAGAATCTAGTGGAGGCATTGGGGTTGGATTTGTATATGGGTGAGGAGAATCAGGGATCAAGTCATATAACGTGCTTGTTTGTGAATAAACGAGATCCAAGTATTTAGCATGACTAATCTCCTGCTCTTCAGTGACAACACCGCCAATAGAGACATCACGGGCTATAGGACCAATGAGTGATTTGGTAAAATACTTATCCAATAATTGATAAGGAAGTGGAAATTTGATTAATCATCTCCTCCTCCTCCACTCATGAATATGATCAGAAATGTGAGTAGAAGAGGATTGTTTAAATGAACTCAAAATTCTGGTTCCTGTCTCATATCATATCGGTAACTAGTAATGTGTCAAGAAAACCATATCAAAGGTGTTAAAGTAATTGAAGAATCCTCATGGAAAATTGATATACCATTTGGATATCGAACCCATAAGAGTTCCCTAGAAAATATGTAATCAAATGGATTCATCCATCAAGGATTTGGATGAACACCGAAGATGAAATTTCATGACGTGATTATTTGGGTCTTCTCCCGATCGACCATCAAACTTAGGAATGTCTGACAGTAATTTGGCAGGTATGACAGAACAAAAAGGAGAATGAAAAATAGGATCATTCAAAATCTTAGGTAAATCCGGTAAATCCAAAGTAGCTAGAAACGACAAATTTCTATTCACTTGAGGAAACTAGTAATTTTGAGGAGGCAATCTCGTAGGTATACCAATAGGACCATAAGCAGTCTTTAAATAGTTAGAGGATCCTTTCAAATTTATTTGTGGAGTGTTTTGAGTCAAGTATCCAACATGTGTTGGTCTATTGGGTATACTTCCTTGGAAAGGATCATTAGACTGAAAAGATTGACCCTAGGTAGGATTTACAGAGCTTGGATACGGTTTCCTAGGATTAGGGGGTACAAAAGAATTTAATTGAGGAGTTTTCCCTGAGGTGGTTGTTGATTTCCTTGGAAAGGAAAATTCCAAGGTTTAGTTTGTAATCCATGAGTATACTTCCCATAAAATGGGTTATGACCCCCAACTTGGGGTTTCGCCCCAACTTGAGGTTGACCTCCAACATGAAGTTGAAAACCAGAAGTGACAAAATGACTTGTGCCTCCAAGTGGATTGGAGCTACTTGGGCGAGGATGATTAGATCCTCCACATCGAGGAGGAATGCTAGGCCCTCCTAATAGAACTTGGGTAGGTGTGGGAACAAAACCAATAACATCATTATACCCAGGTGGAAAAAAAAGATTAGGCCCTCCAGATGGACCAAGGGCAACACTACCAAGGATCAAAAATTGTTTAAATGGTATGTCATTTGTCCCTCTCTGAACTAGTTTACAATACAATGAAATCTAAGGAGAATCTTGTATTCTTCTCTTTTTTGTTCTAGCTTCTTGTTGAAGTTACGGATATTAGTTTGTGTCCGCACTTACCGATTTGTCCGATAAAAAATTGGCAGTAGTAGATTTGGGATTGGAATGACTAGCTTGTTTGGACTAAGTCTTAGCATGAAAACTGCCAATCACACCATTAGTAGCATGAGAAGATACTTGAGGCATTGGGGTTGGATTTGTAGATGGGAAAGGAACATCAGGGATCATGTCATATAATGTTCTTGTTTGAGAATAAGCTAGATCCAATTATTGAGCACGACTAATCACCTGCTTTTTAGTGACGACATTTCCCATGGAAACATCATGGGCTATAGGACTGATGAGTGAATTGGTAAACCTCTCAGCCAATAATTGATCAGGAAGGGGAACTTTGATTAATCATCTTCTCCTCCTCCACTTTTGAATATGATTGGAAATGTGAGTAGAAGAGGATTGTTTAAATGACCTCAAATTTTTGGTTCCTATCTCATATTGTATCGGTAACTGGTAATGTGTCAAGAAAGCCATAGCTAAGGTGTTAAATTCATTGAATAATCCTCATGGAAATTTTGTATACCATTTAGTTACCGAACCCGTAAGAGTTCATTGGAAAATACGTAATCGAATGGAGTCATCCATCAAGGATTTGGATGAACACCAATGATGAAATGTCATGACATGATTATTTGGGTGTTCTCTCGATCAACCATCAAACTTAGGAATTTCTTATGGTAATTTGGAAGGTATGGCCGACCAATAAGGAGAATGCAAAATATGATCATTCAAAATCCTAGATAAATCTGATAAATCCAATGTATCTAGAAATGAAAACTATTTGTTCAGTTGAGGAAACTGGTAATTTTGAGGAGGCAATCCCGTAGGTATACCAGTAGGACCATTAGTCTGTAAATAGTTAGAGGGTCCTACCAAATTCAGTGGTGGAGGTTTTTGATTCAAGTAGCAAACATGTGTCGATTGATTGGGTATACTACCTTGGAAAGGATAATTATACTGAAAATATTGACCCCAGGTAGGATTTACAAATCTTGGATACGGTTTCCCGGGATTAGGGGGTACCAAAGAATTTAATTGAGGATTTTTTCCCTAGGCGGTCATTGATTTCCTTGGAAAGGAAAATTCCAAGGTTAAGTTTGTAATCCAGGTGTATACTACCCGTAAATTGGGTTATGACCTCCAACTTGGGGTTTCCCCCCAACTTGAGGTTGACCTCCAACATGAAGTTGAAAACCATAAGTGATAGAATGACTTGTGCATCCAATTTTATTGGAGATACTTGGGCCAAGATGATTAGATCCTCCAGGTGGAGGAGGAATTATAGGCCCTCCAGATAGAACCTGGGTAGGTGTGGGAACAAAACCACTAGAAACATTATACCTAAGTGGAAGAAAAATATTAGGCCCTCCGGATGGACTCTGGGAAGGATTATAAATAGAAATATGAATAGAGTTATACCTAGGTGAAAGTGATGGAATTGATCTAGGTGGAAGTGGAATTCCAATAGGATCTTGAGTTATGACCTTACTTTCGGCAGAAACATGTGTAAACTATGGTACCACGGTAGAGCTAGCGAGTTGGAGGGGATGGATTGTATGAGTACCAACCAACAATGAGTCTAAAACCATAACAACATTACTTATCGTGCCAGTAAAATGGTCTAAAGGTACTGTATAAGAAGTGAAAGTCATAGGTGTATGTGATGACATAGGCTAATTTGGGCTCATTCCTAGTTGATCAAAAATATCGTGTCTTGAGGAGGTCCTCCAAAAAGAACAGAAAGGGATTGAGATAGGATTAAAAATTCTAGCAGTATGAACTAGAGTTATAAATAATTTAGTCTAAAAGGGTGGATCATCCACACCAGACTCTATGTAAGGTCCAATAGGTATTCTAGTATAGTCTTCAACAACAACGTCTCCCGAAGAGTTTATTTGAAGCAAAAGTGGATCTTTTATAACACTCAATAACAGATTTAGAGGAAGTGTTGATTATACAAATGGAGTAGAACTTCTGATCTCAAAGGATGCATCGTTACTGACTGCTCCTTCAGGAGAAGGACCCTCTGGTGAATTAGGAATAAAAGGAGCATATTCCTCTTACTCTTCCATAGGTAACCCTTACATCCTACATGAACGACGAGGGTCGATGTTGGATGCACCAAATAAAGAATGAAAGAAATATATGGCCAACTTAGAGAAACAAATATCACTCCACTAATAAAATCTAGATACCAAGCATGCAAACAAACCTTCTTATTTTGAAATCACTAGTTGATGATGAAATCCAATGTCACGAGATCAAAACAAGAAGGGGATGGGATAAAGCAGGTGGGAAAATTACGTTGACAACCTTCTTAACAAACTTAAACCCTGGCGCAAACTCCCACACATAATTGTGGGTATACCCTCCAAGGAGCCCAAGTGAGTTTGGTCAATCTTGATTCTATGTGCCATGAATACTTTCCCCTCCACAGTCACCTCATGTAAAGTCTCTAAAGAGATAGTCTACTAAGGTTACCAATTACGACAATGATGCCTAGGGAAGCAGTTGACAGTCTGATCCACGTGCAAGGGCAGGGTATCTAAGCTTGAAATTGCCTCAAGAAGGTCTGCATAGAATTTTCTTCTCAAGTGACCCAAAATAATACACAAAATATCTACACTAAGACCAACAAAGCAAGGTGAGTAACTCTTTTGACCCTAATGCGACCTCGTGATTGACCCTTGTGTTAGAAGGGCTTACCAGGACAAAATGTAGAAAGTGGATTTAACTCTCCATATCACAAGATACTATTGTGTGTTTGATTATTTGGAGAGTATTCCTCACAACCTATTCCAAAGAACTATCCCTAGCTAATGTTGGTGTATAAAATTTCTAGAAAATAAAAGTTTATATATAGATTTTAAAATTACGTTGAATTTTAATGGTTGTTTCTTACTCAAAAAGGAAGAAGAGATGAAACTGATGAAGTATTTGACCTTGAACCAACAATATGAAAAGAGAAATGAGACACATTCTTTTCGTTCGATGAACTCTAATTACATAAGGGAGAAGTCTTTCTTTTTCCAAAATACAACAAGTTACAAAATATAATTTCTTCAATATTTAAATGATATTGATGCCAAACAATCAAAGCTACTAAATTTTCAAATTTTCTCTTTTAAACAAATATTTGAATGCAAACATTTCTTGTAAAGATTACCAATAGAAGAACAAACTTCAATCCTTTTCTTGTCAAACAGAAACAAAGATCTAATTCAAAAAGAAAGATTTTCCCAAGAAGATGAGTGCACTCACAACACTATTTCCCAAACAAAACTCATAATGCAACCCAAAAAGGAAAAGTAAGAAAACTTAATTATCTAATGCAATAAAAAATCATTTTACAATAAACAACAATCCAAAACTCACTAAAAATAAATAAAAACTTATATAGCAAGAACTCAGGGACAAAGCCTCGAGATTATACCCTTGCAATAAAAAGTGAAATATAAAAATATGAAGCTTATGAAAAATACTCTCAATCGCTTGAAAAATAATCAAATTCAGGCTAAAATATGCAAACCAAGTTGCAAATAATCATTCACAAAGACTAAAAATTCACCCGAAGAAACAATGACAAGTCTAGGCAAGGAGAAAAAATTGACTGTCACTACAAAAAAATTCTACAGGAGTCGTCACAAGCTGCAGAAGAGAACAGTGCGACGCTCAAGGATCATCGCAAGAAATAGGAAAAACACAATGTGATGTTGTTGCTCTGGTTTTCACAAGCAGGGTGCAATTATGATTGAAAATAAGGGAAAATTTAAAAGAGGACATAGTTTCTCAATGAACTTTCAGGACCAACAAGTCAATATGGATAACCCAAAGACTCAGAGAATGAAATTGATCAAAATAAGGAAAACTAAAAGAAAAAAGGAAGCAAAAACCAAAAGAGGATGATCCCCAGTATGGTCGCCAATTTTGTTATCAAAAAAATCGGTAAGTGCAGACACAAACTAACCTCCTTAACTTCAACAAGAAGCTATAACAAAACAGAGCATAATACAAGCTTCTCCTTAGATTTCATTGTAATGTAAACTAGTTCAGAGAGGGACAAATGACATACCATTTAAACGATGTTTTATCCTCGCTAGTGTCGTCCTTGATCCATCCTTGGATTTGCGGGATGTTGAACTTGTTAAAAAGAACAAACCAACAAAGAGAGAGAACAACAATATATATATTCCAATGAAGCCCATGTATAAGATCAAGGAGTTATACAATAAAAGTAGAGACACCTTCATAGGGAAGAAATGTATTAGTGCATTATATTGAATGAAAGTGGAGAATACAACCTATGCCTTAATGTTGCAAGGTCCCTTCCAATGGCCCTTTACTTCAACACACACACCTTTGCTCCAATGATTTTGATGAAGAGTATTCACAACCTAACTTGGAAAGCTAAAGAAAAGCTAACACAAATACAATCTTTAGCAGAATTCTTCATGCATAAGCTAACCTAGCCCTTCCCATGAAAGATCTCTCTTTATATAGGGTGAAAGAGGGATGGAGGAGGATATTAGGATGATACCACTTAATTAGAGAAGAGATTAAGATCCAAACCGATCATATGCCACCTCATCTTCTCGAAGATTCCCTTTTAGAACTTTCATGAATTTAATTTTTTCTCTTGTTTGAGCATCGTCACACCCTGTGCACAAGTAGCATGTGGTGATGTCGCAATCCAATTTTTATGTAGAATGCAACGATAAAGCATCATCACACCCCAAGCATTTAGCAGGGTGCGATGATCTCCTTTGATACGTTTTTTAAGAAAATAAAGATAATTCATTTTCTCATGGAGAAAGTCTCATTTAGTATCTTCATGGAACATTGAAGTGAGTTATGCACATATCATCAGTTGATCACAAAGGTGACCAAAATAATGTGTAAAAAAAATGATTGTTGTAGCGTCCCCCGACCATAAACAACTCTTCTAGACAACACCATATAAATACCTTGTCTTCTACAACTAGCTCTGATACCAAAATGTAACGTCCCCAACCACCAACAAACTGGGAAACACCACTGCAAAAAGTATATATATAACATGAATATTTAATGAATTTAAATAAAATAACACAGAGTTACTGATACCGTACAGACTCAAATGGAATTAACAGTAATTCATACATGCAACGTAATACATGATATCATTTCAAGAATCACAGACATCAATAACATATATAATTAAGCACGGAAATGATACTTATCTTTTAACTAGAGTAAAACCACCAACTGAGTGCAGACCTTCCACTAACCTCCCATCCTTAGACCACACTACTCATCACTCTCAGCAGTAGGTCACCCCCGAGCTGGGACTAAACTCTATTGGGCAAGGGATTCTTAGGCTAGGCAAGGTTAATAGGGAAGTCACACATTTTAAGAGGAAGGATTCCCTCCCAAGAGTCAATTACACCAACTTATCATAGACTCTCATTCCCCACATGCCTATCCCACCCTAGGAGTATACACCTTCACTGTCTCATAGTCCATCAACTTCTCCACCTCCCTTACCTTGGACTTTAGCAACAGGTCAGACTAGAATTCTCAGAGCTTTGTATCAGCTACAGGACTCCCTCTAGAATAAATCACCTCCTTATCACACTCTCTCACCTTGAGACAGTTTCTCATGGGCCTGACAACCCGCTTATTCAATCCACAACCACCTCTCTCACTTGGAGAGAGAGTTTCTCACAAGATTAGCAACCTTCTTCTTCAACAAAAATAGATAAATTAGGTAAGGAAAAGGATGACTCAGTAATTTACAGAGGTGCCCAATGGTCACAGGTTCAACAATGGAAGCAATGGCTGACTATGGGATTTTTCAGGACATCAGTGAACTCGTGAGGAGATATGGGGCCAACTAGTCTAGCATACCCAAAATGGTGAAAGTGTGAGAGACAAAAATATTTGCATGAACCTCCCTGCGTGAGAGAGATCCCTCCTTTGTTCATGCGTGACTGCGTGCGTGATTGAGTGCATTCCCCCCCTATGCGTGAGTTCCTCCCCGCAAGTGCCCCTATGTCCCCCAATAATAATAATTTCCCCCTTAAGTCTGCATGTTCTTGAGCCCACACCTGTCACTCATGAAGCACGTTCCTTTCCCTTTGGAAGTCACATGTCCTTCCCCAAGAACTTAGGATTAAAACATATCCTTTTAAACATCCTTTGGAATAGTAATAATAAATTGATATTCTCTTGGACTTAAGCCTTTAAGATTAGCCCCTCTTTCTAACCTCTCATCCCCCTCTCCCTTACCTAGCCTAGTGGATCTTAGTCCCCCATTCTCTTTTATCATGGTCGGTCTACTTGCAACGATGATTTTATATTAATGATATGAATATTTACATGTACAAAATAGGCTCTTGTCCTTTAACACCTAGGTTCTCCATCCTACTAACACATAAGACTACCAACTTATAATTTCTCAGCTCACCAGCCTACAAAACATGTTTACAATTCATAATAAAACTGGGGCTCATCCTTGGGGTATTACAATCCCCTCCCCTTATCTTTGCACAATCCTCAGTGAAACTCATCTACATAACATCAACAAGATTTTCAAAATCTTCAAAACGATGTGGGTATTCTGCTTGCATAGAATCCTCATGCTCCCATGTCGCGTCCTGAGGACCATACCAGGTCTAGTGGACCTTTACAATCCCTATGGCTATATTCTAGAGTTGTTTTCTCTTCCGATCGAATATGTGCACCGGATGCACTTGCAAGACACATTCTTGCTCCACCTGAATCACATTCCAATCAATAACATGATTAGCATTAGGTATATATTTCTTAAGCAATGAAACATGAAACACATTATGTACATTCATGGATGTAGGAAATGAAAGAATATATGCAACTGGTCCAATCCTTTCTAGGATTTCAAATAGCCCACAATATCTGGTTTCCAACTTGGAACAGTTTCCCAACTTCAGGGAACTTCTATTAACTTTCACTTTCAAGAAAACATGGTCACTCACTTTAAACTCCCTGTGGGTTTGTTTCTTATCAGCATAACTTTTCTTTCTGTCTTGGGAAACATTTAAATTTTTCTTAATATTCAACATTTGATCTTCCATTTCCTTGAGATACTTTGGCCCAACTATTTCTCTATCAGTTGGGTTGTCCAAACTTATTGGCGTGTTGCACTTTCTGCCATAAAGTGATTCAAACAGGCTCATATTTAGTGATGCTTGATACCCATTGTTGTAGGAAAATTCTACCAAGTGTAGGTAGTCTTCCCATTTAGATGGTTTTTCTATCACATACATCCTTAGCATGTCCTCTATCACTTGGTTCTCCCTTTCTATTTTCCCATCAGACTCAGGATGATAAGCTATGATGAAGTTCAGATTCATTATGAACCCTTCAAATAACCCCTTCCAAAAATTTGAGGTGAACTTCGGGTCTCTGTCAAACATAATTGTCCTAGGAATACCATGAAATCATGTTACTTCCCTCATATAGATATCAACAACATTATCTTCCTTGTGAGTGGTCTTCAATGGAATAAAATGGATAGCTTTCATAAGATTATCCACCACCACCATGATGGAATCGTGTTTCTTATTTGTTTTGGGAAATCCTCTTATGAAATCCATTGTCACCACTTCCTGCTTCCACTCAAGAATGGGCAATGGCTATAGAAACCATGTTGGGTTCCTATTCTCAGCCTTGAACTTCTGACACTCCATACATCTGGCTATGTTTTCTTCAATTTCCTTCTTCATACCTGGCCAAAAGTGATGGCTCTTGACTGTTGCCACTGTTTTCTGATATCTAGGGTGCCCAACATAAGGCACATTATGCAATTCCTTCAAGATCATAATTCTCAATTCTTGGGAATTAGGTACACAAATTTTACTTTTGTACATGAGTGTTCCATCAACTTCCAATTTATACTCTTCCATTTTTTGTAGCATCTTAACTTGTTGTAGCTTTCCTACCATTTCCATGTACTACAAATCTGCATTTGCAGCTTCCGAAATTGTACCTTTAATATCAGTTTGATACATGCTAATGGTCGTAGCATGTAGTTCATGTAGTCTTTTGCTGAGTGCATCAACCAATTTGTTCTCCTTTCCTTTGATATGCTTGATATCAAATTCATACTCACAAAGGAATTCCAACCATCTACTCTGCCTAGAATTTAAGGTTGGTTGATTAAACAAATACTTCAAACTGTTATGGTATATCCTCAGTTCAAACCCCTTTTCCATGAGGTAATGTATCCATTTCTTCGGAGCGCGCACTATGGCTGCCAACTCCAAATCATGAGTTGCATATTTATTTTCATGCTCTTTCAATTTTATGGACTCATAACATATTACAAACCCATTCTGGTTAAGGAATCCTCCTAGTCATTCTTTGCATGCATCTATACACACTACAAAATCTTCATTTGGATCTAGAATCCTCAATATTGGAGCACTGGTTAATAGCTACTTCAATTGCTGTAAGCTTCTCTCGCATTTTTCTGTCCATTGAAATTTCTTCTCCTTCCTTTGCAAGGAAGTGATGGGGTGAGATATTCTTGAGAACCCTGCAATGAACCTTCTGTAATATCTAGCTAGACCCATAAAGGATTTGACTTATGTCACATTCTTCGGTGCTAACCATTCTCTGATGGCTTCAATATTCGCAGGATCCATGGCTATCCCATTCATTGTAATGATATGTCCCAAATAATGGATCTGCTTTTGATAAAATGAGCACTTGCTCAATTTGCCATACATTTGGTGCTCTCTTAGCACTTGCAACACTATCCTTAGATGTTTTTCATGCTCTTCCTCTGACTTGGAATACACCAGGATGTCATCCAAAAATATTATGACAAACTTGTCTAGATATTCTCTGAATACAACATTCATTAGGCACATGAAAATAGCATGTGCATTTGATAACCCAAATGGAACCACTATGAATTCATAATGACCATACCTTGATTTGAAGGTGGTCTTGTTGATGTCTTCATCCTTTATCCTTACCTAGTGGTACCCTGACCTAAGGTCTATTTTCTAAAATATATTGGCATCCTTCAACTGATTAAAGAGATCATTGATCCTTGGTAAAGGATACTTGTTCTTAATGGTCACTTTTTTCAATTGTCTAAAATCGATGGATAATCTCAACATCCCATCTTTCTTCTTCACGAATAGGACCCGGGCACCCCAAGGTGACACACTTGGGTGTATATACCCCTTCTTTAGAATTTCTTCAAGTTGCAATTGCAGTTCTTTCATCTCTAGTGTAGTCATTCTGTAAGGATGTTTTGACACTGGAGCTACTCTAGGCATCAAGTTTATAAATAAATCAATATCTCTCTTCGGGGGTAGTCCATGTACCTCCTGGAATACATCTTCAAAATATTTTAATACTACTGGTATTCAATATTCGACACCTTATTCTTAGGTGATTCATCCATATGAGCTACAAATATTTGGCATCCCTTCCTGTAGAACTTCTTCAGTTGCATTGCTGAGATTTATTTGATATCAATTGCTCTGGGAATTCCTTGGACTATTCTCTAATTTCCTTCCTCATCCATTCAAGTGAATGTCTTATTACGACAATCTAATATGGCATGGTTCTGGTCCAACCAATCCATCCCAATTAGACAGTCATAGGAACCTAAAGGTAAGATGTTCAATTCAACCCTTGTGCTTAGTCCATTCATGTCCACTGTACAAGACTTAACCAACTCAGTGACTTTTCTTTTGGTTCATGTAGCCAGCTGCACTAACCAAGATTTTCCATGCTTGTTTCTTGTAAAATGTAAACTTTCCACCATCTTTGGATCTATATAACTATGAGCAGCCCATGAATCAATTAAAATAGTAAAGGCATGGTTATTGATTGTTGATTAAGGTTGGTTGTCATTGATGTCAACCCTTGAAGAAAGACCCATAGCACAAAGTTTTGGGTAATGGACCCAATAGTGTTTGATGTAAATATGACTCATTATTGTTTT
>ML799716.1:66314-103987 GCA_009831015.1 Picea engelmannii | reverse complement strand
GTTTTATCTTGGTCCCGGGGTGCAATTTTGATCTGATTATACCCACTGAAACCATCTAAAAAAGAGAAAAATTTCTTCCGTGACAAACTATCTAACACTTGATCAATGAATGGTAATGGAAAGTGATATTTTTGAGTTGCTTTATTTAAGGCTCTATAGTCCACACATACTCTCCATTTCCCATTTTTCTTAAGAACTATTACCAACGGGGAAACCCATTCACTGTCTGATATAGGATATATAAACCCTGCATTGAGCAATTTTTGAAGTTCTTCTTTAAGGATTTCTCTTAAATTAGGGTTCATTTGACGTTGAGATTGGAAGATCGGTCAACAATCTTCCGTGATATATATACGATGAGTACATAATTCAGGAGAGATTCCTTTCATATCTGTATAGTCCCATGCGAATGCTTCTTTATGTTCAATAAGTAACTTCATTAATTGTTGTGTTTCAACATCTGTTAGGATGGGGTTTATGTTCAGTGTTTTTCTAGGTTCAATTTCTACTAGTATGCTTTTAGAAGAGATGGTGGCAGATGTTTGAGGTGGGTTTTCAGAGTTAAGGTTTTCCTGATTATCTAACTCCAAAAGTGCAACTAGTTGGTTATGAGTTTATGGGGTCATAGAGGAGGGTTCACAAATAAAATTATTAGTTACTTCATCCTCAGTGGCATCTTTAAGGCTTAAGGCTTGTCCGATAGTCAAGATGGGTTGAGTAAGTTGATCATCAAAGTCTACCCATACAGAATTATCATTATTAATCAAGGGTGTAGTGTGAGGGTAAAGGGTAAGTTGTTTAGTCTCGTAACCATTGGAAATTGTCATTGAACCTGATCTACAGTTGATAAAAGCATCTGTTGTGGCTAGCCAAGGCCTGCCTGAAATTAGAGGGTGGCCCCCCAACTTTGTTTTAGGTTGTAATACCACAAATTCAGTTGGATAATTCCAGAATTCCACTGAGATAATTAGGTCTTCAATGACTCCCTCCGGTTTTATTGTGGAACGGTCAGCTAATTATAGGATAGTTGGGGTGTCTCTGATTTAATTTTGCAGTTGTAACAGTTGTGAGGTTTCCAGAGTCATAATATTGATAGCAGCACCTAAGTCTACCAGGACTCGAGGGATTATCGTTTTTCCAATTTACATTGAGACAATAGGGTGGTCAGGATCACCATATTTAACTGGGGGAACTTTACCTGACATTAGTGTAGACAAGTCACCCATGACATGAACTGTAAGGGAATCTTTAATTTTCCTACCAGGTTTCTTAACACAAATGTCTCGCATAGTCCTGGCATAAATTGGTACATCTCAGAGTGCTTGTAATAGAGGAATTTTGACATAAATATTTTGTAATTCCCCTGGAAGATTGAAAGCAGGTGGCTCAGGAGTTTTAGTTAAATCTAAACACTCAGGAAATGGTGGTTTTTTTGTTTCAGCGGCAGTGTTAGAGGATGATTGTACCTCTTCAGGTACATCATGCTCTTTTGTTTCCTCTTTATCAGAAGAGGTAACATTAGCTATGATAGGTTCTACTATTCTCCCAGATCGTAAATGAATATCGTTGCATTGCATAGGGAGAAGAGAAAATGTAGGCTGGTTATGAATATCAATGCACTGCACAGCTTTATTATTGGGGTTAGGATTAGGTTGTACAGGTAGTTGGGGCCTCATTATTTGATTGTTTGGTGGGGTACCTGATGGTAAGGAGAGTGGTTGCAGAAATTGTGATTGAGGTAATTGGTTTGGGAATGGGGGTTGTTGTCCTCTCCAATTTGGATTCCATTAGTTAAGATACAGTTGTTGTTTTTGTGGAGGCCAAGGAGTCCACATTGACAGATCAACAAAGGGTGGTTTAGTTTGTTGCATGGGTGGATAATTCATTTGATTTAGGTATTGCATTTGATTATAGGGAGGGTAATTCATTTGATTTAGGTATCGCATTTGATTATAGGGAGGGTAATTCATTTGATTAAAAGAAGGATAGTTATTCCAACGATTAGAAGATGTAAATGGCATATTAGGATTTATACCTTGTCCCCGCAGTTTCCATTTCCTTCTCTGTGTCAATAGATAGACGGCTTCAGCTTCTTCATCAGTTGGTTGTAATGATACCTTGATTCCTAGTAGAGAAGGACATTGTTGAGTTTCATGATCTTTATCACAGATGGTGTAGATTGGCTTTTTGTCCAATGGGCATTCCCTTCGTGGGTGCTTGTCTTTGAATTTAGAACAAAATATGGACAGAGCTACTTCTGCTTTAGCTTGTTTATTTTGAATCTGTAGGGTATCAATTTGTGAGGCAAAAGAGCTTAACATTTCAGTTTTAAAACCTTCAAGTAAATTACCTATTTCGGCTCTCATTGCTCCCCCACTGGCTGATTTTTGAACTCTTGAAAATGTGGTATCCATGCTATTTGATCTATTTCTTGAAGCTCCTCTTGAACATATTTTACATAGGTTAACAATTTCATCGTATGATTCTTTAGATATGTCCCATTTTCCAAGCATATTCAGCATATCTAGATAGTCATCCCTTACTCCTTTTAATAATATTGTTTTAAGAATATCTTTACTCACATCGGGGTGACTGGATCTTTGTAGATTATACTGTAGCCTTTCTACAAAGTCCTCCAGATTTTCATCCTCTTTTTGTATCATCTTGAATAGTTCTTCCCTTTTTTCTCTTGTTCGGCAATAGTCCTGGTATTTATGCAGGAATTTCTGTTTCATCTGATCCCATGTTGTTATTACATGGCCTCCAAGATTCATGAACCATCTTAGTGCATTTCCTTTCAATGTTGCTGGAAATAGATTTAATTTTTGAGCATTGGAAATGTAATCACAACTTATGCATAACATGTCAAACTCAAAAAGGAATTCATCAGGATCCTCTAAAGATAAACCATGAAAGTTAGGTAGTGATGAGAGTGGAATGTTCTTCATGGGAGCTACCCCTCTGGGAAGATCACCAATAGGAAATCCTAATGTGGAGAAAGAGTTTTCATCATTTACCTCTCTTTCAGGACCTGCCTGTTCTTCATGATGCAATTCTTCACTGTACTCATCCATGTTTTCTTCTGTTTGCTCCCCTGTTGCGCTTGCTCTATCCTCAATATTTCCTGCTAGTTCCTTGACTGTCTCAGGACTCCAAACCTCTTTCCCCGTTTCAAATTTTTCTTGAAAGGAAGGTTGGGATTTTGGTTTCCAAGAGTTTGGTCGTTGAGGAGCAACAGATTCATATTTTGATATAATCTCATCAATATAAGTCTTTATTCCTCCCCTTCCTCTACCCCTGCCACTTGTAGGGTCAGTTTCTTTGGGGTCTTCACGTCCTCTCATGCAATCTTTATATCTGAAAGAACATAAGTGCTTTTGAAATCTATAATTACCTTCCCCAGCAACAACGCCAAAATGTTGGTCACTATAATTGCTTGTTTAACTAAACAATCAAGTGCTACATAAATTTTCAACCCAGGGAAGTTTGTTTATTTCAAAGGTAATCACACACTGTATATGCTCAATCTCAAAATCAATCTAGATTTGTAGTAAAAATACATTAATCACACCTTTCCTTGAACAAACTGAAGTTCTACTTTGAATTACAAAAAAACAACCTACCTATTGCAGAGTTCAAAGTTTAAAGAAATAATTATTCAAAGAATCCTGGATTACATTGAGAAATAACAACCTAGGAAAGAAATCTTTTAGGATACTTCAAAAGGAAAGACCAAATATTCTATAACAGAGAACAAGACCCTATTCCCCAAGCAATAATCTTCAACACTTGTTTTCGATCATCACACTTTCATGAACTCATTACTAATCCAAATGATTGACACACACTGAAGGCTAACTAACTGTTAACAGAGAACAAGACCCTATTCCCCAAGAAGGAATATTTAGCACTTGTTTTCGATCATCACACTTTCATGAACTCATTACTAATAAAAATGATTGACACACACTAAAGGCTAAGTAACTCTTAACAGAGAACATGACCCTATTCCCCAAGCAGGAATCTTCAGCACCTGTTCCTGATCATCAAGCTTTCATAAATTCACCAAAACAAGATTGCTAACTAGAATGATTAATAGTTACCCAAGCATGAATCATATGAAAACAATGTAACAATCAGTAAAGTAGAGTTTCAACAAAACGGAGTTCAGTAAATTAGAGTTTCAGAAAAACAGAGTTCAGTAAAGTAGAGTTTCAGCAAAACAGAGTTCAGTAAAGTAGAGTTTCAGCAAAACAGAATTTAATCAAGGCATGAACAGAAATAACACTAACACACTAAAGAGATAATGGGTGAATCTTGTGAAGAAGGTGGGCCCTCCCTTCTCACAAGATTCCCCTGAAACGAAAGGAACTAGAAAGAAATGCTTAGAACAATCTTTTATTCATCTTTCAACTGTATCATGTTACAATGTCTGAAGTAAACACGTCCTTCTCTATAAATCCTTTCTTATCCAAAAAGAAGGTCCTCTCCAATGATGATTTCCTCTTATTTAAAGAGGAGAATCCCCTTGATACAATTTTATCATCAAATTACATGTGCGCCTCTGAATCCTATTCTTATCAGATCAAATCTCTATACTGAAATAGGATATCCTGGTCTCCCGTAACAGAATGATATTACAATAGTTGAAAAGGTGTTGAGTGAGGTGTTTTTGTTGTGGCTGGAATAACAGCTTCCTTATTTATCTTGTTGTTACTTCTGTTGTATGTTGTTTCAGCATTGCAAATCGCGGGTTGTTTCAGCAACGGGATTTGCGTTCTGACTGTTTCAGCAACGTGGTCTCACACAGTAGAAATGATTAATTATGTCTCAAGGTGTGGCTATTGTGGTTAGTGTAACAACTTCATTGTTGTTTCAACATCATAGACCACGGAGAGTGTAACAACTTCTTCTTGTGTGAGTTGTTGTTTCAACATCGTAGACCATGGAGAGTGTAACAACTTCTTCTTGTATGAGTTGTTGTTTCAGCATCATAGACCACAGACTGTTTACGCCACGGGGTTTGCATGCTTTTGACTGTTTCAGCAACGGGCCTTCAAACAACAATGATAATCTGCAGTTCGAACTGTTTCAGCACTTATATATTTCTTATCAACGATTAAGTATGAGATTAATGTAAAATTATATGCAAAACAAATTAAACATATAGTAAAGAGAAGAGATGTTATATACCTTTGGAAAGATAGGGTAGGGTGATAATGTGAGCTTAAATGTGAGTGAAAAAAGGATGTAATGGTAGCAAAAAGTGTGAATAAAAAGGTACATTATAGGGTGCTAACACATCACAGGCTTTGTAGTATTCCTTAGCATCCTTATGTAAATTAGGCCACCAGAGGCCAGCTCTGAGAACCTTCTACTTTGTTGCTTTCCCTGCATAATGTATTTCTGTGATGCCTTCATGTGTTTCTGCAAGAATCAATGGCCTTTATGCCTCCATAACATATCTCCTCAAGATCTCATCCGGTCCCATCTTATACAATTGTCCATCTATAAGTTGAAAATATGCAACACAAACTACCAACTGTTTCTTCTGAATGACTATATACTCGCGAGGTGCCGGGACTGTGGACATGAACTGAACTATCTAAATGAAGTCATCATCAATTTTTCTGATGGCCAACAATTGTGCATCTGGAAGTGTATCCTCCAGACTAGTAGGTTCCTCTCCATGTTCCAACGTGGATAAGTGATTAGGTCCTTTGTTCATTCTTCCTGGCTTGACCACAATTTCAAAGTCATATTCCTGGAATAATAGTAGCCATCTACATATTCTTCCCCCCAACACTGGCTTGTTGACTAAGTATTTCAATGCAGAATGATCAATGAGCATCTTAAAATTTCCTCCCAACAAGTAGTGTCTAAACTTATACAACACATATACCATAGCTAAGCCTTCTCTCTGAGTCATAGTATAGTTCCTTTCAGTCGTAGAAAGGTTCCTTCTTGCAAAGGCTATGGGGTGGTCAATGTCTCCTGCACGTGGCTGTGCTAAAAATTCTCCTAATCCAATTGACAAAGCATCGACATGAACATTGAACTCCTTACCCCAATATGAAAAGACCAAAATTGGCACAGTAACCATTTTCTACTTTAATGTGTCAAAGCTCTGTTGGAATTCTTATGTCCATTGGAACTTACTATCTTTCTTTAGTATCTTCTCCATAGGTGTTGTTATCTGTGCATAACCATTAAAAAACTTTCTATAGTATCCAGTCTGCCCTAATGCAGTGTGTAGCTGCCTAACTGAAGTAGGAGGAGGTAGATCAATAATGATAGCAATCTTGTAAGGATCTACCAACAATCCCTGATTACACACAATATGCCCTAGAAACATTCCAAAGGGTGAAAATAATATACACTTTTTCAAATTCATGGAAATCTTACATTGCCTACACTTATCTAACATTAATCTCAAGCATTCAATATGATCTTTCATTAGGCTAAAACCATCCCAGTCATCAAAGTATTCTTCCAAGAACTTGTGTAAAAAAATTTTAAATGCTTTGACCACCACCCTAGAAAAGATGGTTGGTGCATTCTTCAAGCCAAAAGGCATCACAATGTACTGAAAAGAACCCCATTCTGTTGCAAATGTGGTCTTATGTCTGTCCTCCTTAGCAATTCATACCTGGTGATAGATTGAAAATCCATCTGTGAATGAGTAGACCTCTTGTGCCCCTATGTTATCTAGCACTTCATCAGTAAAGGGTGTAGGAAAGGGGTCATGTAGGTGTTGGAACATATATATTTTTCTAAACTTTGGACTTAGTAAGTTTCATTCTGATTTAAATAAGGACAAACACGCACTTGAATATCACCGTTGATGAAGTCTTCCATTAAATCCAATGTTCTAAAATCCTTAAAAGTTATGGAGTCGCCCACTTGTTAAAAGTTCAAATCACTAAAGGCTACCTTCAAAATGTCGGGTTTCGGGGTTTCGCGATACTAACAATCCAACATATAAGAACTCCAAAGTCCCGATATATGAAGTTGCGAGACTATATTAAGTTAAACCAGGTTAATTAAACGATTAAAAATGATTAACGATATTTAAACCTTATCGCAATTTCGTGTTTCGAGGATCCTTCCTCGAACGACAACCAAATTCCTGATACCCAAAATCATGAAATCTTTGAGGTTAATCAAAATTATTTAAAAGTTTAAGAGTGATTAATATTAATTAATCAATTTCAATTTCACAATTCGGAGAACATAGCTCAAACTCCTACAGATTATCCCGAAACCCCGAAATAGTTGAGGTTAATCATGATTAATTAAAAAGGTTAAATGCAATTAAACTTAATTAACCAAAGTCTCGATAAGAAAAATCATGAAACCCTTGAATTTAATCACGATTATTTAAAAGTTTAAAAGTGATTAATATTAATTAATCAATCATGATTTCGTGATTCAGAGAACATGGCTCGAACTAGTATAGATTATCCCGAGACCTGAAACCCCGAAATCTTTGAGGTTTTTCATGATTAATTAAAAAGGTTAAATGCAATTAAAATTAATTAATCATGTTATGATTTCACATTTCATAAGTTATAGCTCAGGTTGTTATAAGATCTCTCGAGATCCAAATTGCTGAAATTTACTTAATAATAACTATGATTAATTGATGCTTAAACAAAGATTATCTCTTAATTTATATATTGCTAAATGATGACTCGGATAGATTCAAATTTCATGTGTGATTTTCCCAACCATGAACCACCAAAAATAAAAGTCATTAATAATACCTTTACGACAATCATTCCAAATAAGATTTTGAGCCACCGTTAAAATCTAATCCATTAAAAAAATTAAATGCTTTGTCAGTAAAGGTATCGGTTGATCGATGCAATTAAAGGAAAAGAGATGTGAATTTGAATTTCATTATGTGTTTTACCGAGTAGTAGGTTTTTCCAGCTGAAGCGCATTTCCTGTGGAAGATAACAGAGTTCAAAATCTTAATACCATGGCTCCATGGAAATCACCTAAAGCTACTGGTGAAAGTTCAAGCCAGAACACAGATGTTCTCTTGGACACCTCACCCATAATCATAGACATTGTCAAATCCTGGATGCAAGTATTCAACATCTTACAATATGAACTAGTAAATTTCCCAGATGACTCAAGCGACAATGCAAAGGAGGACATATATACCAAATATAAAATTGTTTCTCAGTCAGAACTACAGATGATATACTAATGGAAGAAATATTGCCTCAATTGGAAAATAAATTATATATTTTTGAGGCTAATAATTCAACAGATCCCTCCAGACTGGTGGTGCAATTTGTGGGTAGATGCATCAAATGTATTAAGTAAGGAAAAGGTAGCACCACTGGAAACAAATGAGATAACTTGTGTGCGTTATCCATTTTGGAGTTGGAGAACTAGAGAGAAAAACGCCTCTGCCAGCATGATGAGGAGGTTGACAGAAGAGATACAAGTGAAGCGTTTCACACTTTACAATTTGTAATTTTTACTATTTTAGAAATAAGGTGAATTCCAACCATTCAAGGTCGAGAACATTTTGTATAAATATAACTTTCTAAGGATAATTAGGGGCCGCTTCTTACCGTATTGTAACTGAGAAAAACTCATTTTTGTGATTATTAATACAAGTGCAGACAGGGATTCCAATTTTTTTTTTGTCTAAGTTATGTGCCCTCTTTGTGTTTCATATATTCTATTCTCTATAAGTCATTCCTGAACAAATGAATGAATACAATTTAGTACAACTACTGTGATTATGTTTCATTAGTATTTAATTAGCAAGCTATTTTTCCTCTTTATTTCCTATCAACAAATACAAGACTTGCCTATTATTTGGATTACTACATCTTATATTCTTTCAGGAGTGCATTCTACATTTCCTTCTACTATAAACAAGGTAACACTCTTCTGTCATCGATGCCTTAGTTTGTTTAATAGTTTTGTAATTATGTTCTCCTCTTTCAATTTGATAAATTGACTCAGACGACGAAATACAACCTCTGTTTTGTTCAGATATTAATTTCATTTGAAGATTCAACTCTTACACAACTAACAGAAGAAAAAGGACCTTTAAAAATAAATTTCCTTAATTCCTAATACCTGACATTATTCTTTGAGCCTTAAGTTTAATCTCAGGAACAACATCGTTTTGGCGTCATTGTCGGGGAGGAAGAATCGAAGTTATTTTTCCCTGGGAGAATGACATGGTAATTTTATTTCTTTGATAGTGAACAAAGATAGAATATAGTATTAAGGCTAATTTTAATTTTCACTTGGCGACTCCATCACTAATAAACTGGCATCCAGTCGAAGGAATACCAGAAAAAATATGGATGATAAGCAGACCACGCCTGTATCCGAATCTGAAAAAAATTTAGAACCAAAGGGATACCTTAACAAGACCACTACTTCTACAAGTAAGGTTTATCAACCCAAACCCACACAGTCTAATACTAAGGTTCCTTCAGAACAGTTAACTCCACGAGAAGTTTCCACCCAAATCTATTTCGGAGAAACATCGACTGATAGAGTTGAAGATGAAATCATAAACCCTAATTTGGTTTTACCCGAGATAAATACCGAAAGTGATTCAATTGCCTCTTTTGATAATAAAGGAAAAAACCCATCTCAATACCTTTGATTGATATTCCATTAGTCCCCAAAATAAAATTTCCATCCTCCCGAAGTTTTGAAGAACATACCTTACACTCTGATTCGACTCTTGTTGGATCCCCCATTTATATATCATGCAAGTCCAAAGAACCTAGTCCACATCTCTCATTTCCCCCCTTTTTTGATTTTCTATCTCCTGACGATCAGTTCTCATAACCCTTTTCCCTTCATCCTGAAGTAATTGGAAGACCACTACACATCTTTGAAAATCCTCTCTATAATCTCCAAGTTTCATCCCCTATATTATCAATGGCTGATGTCGGAGGAGGTGGTGTCGAAGGTGGTGGAGGTGGAGGAGGGTTGGGTGTTGGAGAAGGAGTAGGAGTCGGTCAAGGACCACCTCCAACTCCTATAAGTTTTGCTAAATTATCTGCTAGGTATGCTCCTTTAGTCCACCCAGTTCCCCTTCACGATTTACTCGAAAACTATATGAAAAACCTGTCTAACTTCACAGGAGAGGGATATTTAACAACCACTGAACACATAAATTTTTTCGATCAATTTGTTGATATCCTTGGCCTTGAGCAAGAGGATTTTTATTCAAGACTTCTAGTTCAAAATTTCAAAGGACAGATGAGAACTTGGTTCTGAGGGATACCAGTAGGTTCTATAAGAACATACAACGAGTTAGAAAATGCCTTTCTAAGACAATGGGGAGAGAGGAAAGATCACCTTTATTATTTACTCGAGTTCAGAGATTTAAGAAAGAAAAAATCAGAAACAGTTCTCGAATTCACTCAGAGATTTAATAAACCATATAACAAAATTCTAGTTGAGGTTAAACCTTCATAACTTGTAGCAAAGGTAACTTTCGTTGGGGATTTTGAGCCCAAATTTGCCTTACTGTTGAGGGAAATGAGATCTATCGACCTCACAAGAATGCAGGAAAATGTTGTAGAAATAGAGTCAAATATGATGGCATCGGGAAAGTTAAAAGATGAAATCGAAATGGGAAATAAAGAAAACAGATGATTCAGAGAACAATTAGAACCTTCTAGATCTGGGAGGTCCGCGAAAGACAAAATGGATGACATGGAAAAAATAATCAAAAAATTATCTAATAAAATCTTGAAAATGGAACTAGATGAATCTAAAATGGATTAGTTCGTTAGAAACAATTTCAGGAGGAATCCTAACCCTCAAATACAACAAAGACCAATAAAAAATGAAGATCAAAAGATTCAGATCCCCTTTTAAAAATGAAAATTTAATAGGAGGAGATGACATGCGAAACTTTGAGGAGTTAGAGGAAGATATAAATAATCTTGGCGATGATTGTCAAGAACCTTATTTGACGAGGCAAGATTATGAAAGGTCTTTAAATGAAGAATATTGGTCTAATAATGATGATAGCATAAATATCACAGAGGATTTGTCTTATCAAGGAATCGATGAAAATATAATGGACGAGCTTCTGTAGAAGTATAATTTAATCCCCAGAGATAGAAATATCGCAACTTCCCAACCAAATAAAATCTTGTCAAGAAATAAAGAGAATGAGGCAACTCAACTAGCAGTTGAAACATAGACTACCAAAACAAAAGCAGCTAAAACACAGACTACCAAAACAAAAGAAACTGAAACATAGACTGCCAAAACAAGAACCACTGAAACATAGACTGTCGAAACAAAAACAGCTGAAACAAAAGAAACTCAAACTAATAAATCAAAAAAAGGGAGATGGAAACCCTAACCAGAGAAGCTAAAAAGGCAACAAGAAGTTTTAGTTTAGAGAACGAGATTAATAAAATCAAGATCCCTATGCCTCTGGTTGAATTGGAAAAAAACCCTACATATAGAAAACAAATTGCCATAATGATAAATTTTACTGATGTCGAAAGTCATGCGGATGTTATAAATTTAGAAGATGATAAACCAACTATAATGTTTGGTCTGCATTTTGAAAATGCCAGATATTTTGTTGCTCCTTTCTACATTACGCTGACTGTGCATGATCATCTGCTCCATAACTGCATGTTGGATTCTGGATCCTCCCACAATGTGATACCCAAAGCTATTATGGATAGACTTGGTCTCGAAATTACCAGACCATACGAAAATATGTGTTCTTTTGATTCAAGAAAAGTTAAATGTGTGGGTATGATTAAAGATTTAGTGGTTAATCTTGCACAGATTCTGGTAAAAAGTGTTTTGATGATGTGGTTGTTGTTGATATCCCTCCAATGTATGACATGTTGTTGTCCAGGTCTTGGGGCTCCAAACTTGGATGATCCCTTCAACTCGACATGACATACACTACAATCCCGATCTTCGACGGATAGTTCACCTGCTTGTACAGAGAAACAAGGTTGGCATATACAGTAAGTGATCCACTGAATCCTAATAATTATCTTGTTTATGTTGTATATCAAGATTTAGGAAACTGTATATTATCGATCGATGATGATATATATGAATGTATAGAAGAAAATTGTACAGAAAAAGAAAAAATAGAAAAAACAAATAAAAATGTAAATAGTAATGGAGTTTGGAAAATGTATTTCGATGGTGCTTCATCTTGCGAAGGAGAGAGAGATGGAGCGTTATTTTTGGCACCCAGAGACGATTTTATTATCCCTTCTCTTACAGATTACAATGGGAAATCAATTATACCAATAATGTATGTGAATACGAAGCCCTAGTTTAGGATTAGAGGTTGCTAGAAAGTTGAAGTTTAAAAATTTGGTAGTTTATGGTGATGTAGAATTAATTATAAAGAAGATAAAGAAACAGTATCAAGACAAACACCCGAGGTTGAGTCTTATAGAAATTGTGCCTGGGATCTGATTGAATTTTTTTTTTCATCATTTAATATTTGTCACATCCCAAGAATAGAAAATCAATAGGAAGATTCATTGGTTAAAGAGGTTGCAATGTTTGTACCTCCTACTATTCTCAAACTGAAGTATCACATAGAAATGAGGCACATACCCTAAATACCAAAAAATATACAACACTGGAAGGTCTTCGAAGATGATGAGCAAATTAGACAATTCCTAGAAATGGTGGACGAATTTTCTGAAATGCATATTGACCAGGAAAATCAAAATGACCCTGCTTGGATAATGTAGGAAGGTGAGGATCCACAGGTGTTCCGAGATAAGATCTTTAATCATTGCATGTTGGTACTGAAAAATAATCAAATCCCCAAAGGTATAATTCTTTTGGAGAGATTATTTTATCATGATGATATTCCCTTGAACTCTACTTTGCAGCCTCAGCCTGAAGAGGTTGAAGATTGTAATATAGGCACCAAGGAAACTCCTAACATGGTAAAAATATCTAAATACCTTCCCCCTGAAATAAAAATCAAATATGCCAAGTTAATCAAGAAATACAAGGATGTTTTCTCTTGGTCCCATGATGAATTAAGAACCTATGATACCATTGTAATCGAACACAAAATTCCACTAAAGCAGGGTGTTAAACCATTCAGGAAGAAGCTCAGACAGATAAATCCCATACTACTTCTTGTGATAGAAAAGGAGTTAAATAAGCTCCTGGATGCTAAAATCATTGTTCCACTCAGATAATCCGAGTGGGTATCCAACCTAGTCCAGGTAAGAAAGAAAAACGGTGAAATCAGGTTGTGTGTAGATTTCAGAAATTTAAACAAATCATCCCTCAAAGATAATTATCCATTACCCAAAATGGACCATGTGTTGGAAAAAGTGGTCGAAGAAATCAAAATGTCCATGATTGATGGCTTCTTAGGCTATAATCAAATTTCAGTTCCCGAGGATAATAAAGAAAAAACTGCGTTCACCACCCCATAGGGTACCTTCATGTATGACAAAATGTCATTCAGACTGATGAACGCAGGAGACACATTACAACGAGCTATGGACATCACCTTTGTCGGTGAAATATATAAGTTTGTAGTGATCTATATTGACGATCTAACAATATTTTCTAAATTTGATGCAGAGCGCCTGGTGCACCCCAAACAGGTGTTTGAGAAATGTCGAAATTTCGGTTTGTCTCTGAACCCCAAGAAATCTCATTTTTCTATGCAGGAAGGTAAACTCTTGGGCCACATAGTATCTAGATATGGAATTAAAATCGACCCGAAAAGAGTTGAAGCTATAGATACGATAAATATTCCTAGAAATAGAAAAGAGATTCAATCATTTTTAGGAAAAAATATTTTTTTAAGAAGATTTATCCCAAACTTCGTTGAAATTGTAAAATTGATTATAGATATGCTCAAGAAGGACAACGAAGTTAAATGGATAGCCGAAGCCAAAGATTCATTTGAATGTATCAAGAAATTTATAAGCAAAGCACCATTACTAGTGTTGGATTACTAACATTTGTTGGGTTAAGTGAGCTACTCTTCCCTATTACTTGCGTTGCTAACCCAGGGTTCATATCTTTTAGGGTACCAAAAAATCCTAAAACTATCAGCCCCTTTGGAAAACTAGAAGGCAACACAACACATAGAATGCACTACGTAGTCTCACCCACGATAACTTTAAATGGGTGGTTGTAAGACTCAGGTGTTTACAGCCTAGGATTGAGTATGAGATATGGGATATGTATTCTAAGCCATTTATTCTAACTTGTGTTACAACCTACTATTATTCTCTTTTATATTTTTACTTCCATGGTATCTTTTCATTATATCCCAATAGCAATTAACCAAGAAATATAATAATTCATTCATTCATTACACACAATGCTTAACCAATAAAAGTATGACAAATATATGCATGCATTCATCACATTGCACAAGTATTACTGTGGTTCACCCCCTCCTGGGCTATGTCCACAAAGATCTGGCTCTTGGCTCTCTTATTATGGTAGTTACGCAATCTCACGACGTGTGCTTACAATTCTCCTCATATGGGTAAGATCTCTATGAGGCAAACTAGACCGCACTAGGCTCCTCAAACTACGATCTAATCCTCAAGGTCTACCTTCTCTCCTCCTCTCTAGCTCAATCGCTTTACAAAAGTGGTTCTCTAATCAAAACCACTACATAAAAACAATCAAACCTTCATAGGTAGTTAATCAAACCCAACCGAACTCTTTTTTGATACCTTTGTATCTATATTTATATTTATCGGGCTCTTCATCCATTTACACAAAACCTTACAAAAACCCTAACCCTCCTGTCATTGGGTCTTCCTTCTCTGCATATGTTCTTTGCTTCCCTCCAGATGTCGCCTCCTCCTTGCATGCGCGCATGTTGTGATTCTTTCTAGTTGCCTCTTTCCTCTTGCATTCTTTCTATCCCACAATTTCTCTTCCAGTTGTCATTCTTCTTTGTGCACGCTTTCTTTCCCACTTCGTCCTACTACCAATAGGCCCCCAACATTGACATGTGACTCGTCCCGAGTCACCTAATCCTTCTGCGCTTCCTCGATCTCCTCAGTGATCGTCTGGAACTTTTCCCTCAGCTCTACTGCTTTTGTCAGTGCTTGCACAGTCCTCTCCTTAATGGTATCCACTACCTGAACTGTCACTTTGTTTCTAAGTAATCCTTCATATTGTGTCTGTGTCTGTGCCATCTGTGTTCTAGCTGCTTCTACCTGTGTGAGTACTTTTGCTACCCATTCCTGTAATGGTTCTATTTACACCTGACACTCATGTTTTTGTGTTTGTGCAGTGATAAGTTATGCCTACATCTTCTTCATCTCTTACATCCCCTTGACACGTTCTTGGATTGGTATGGTATTTTTCCTCTGTTTGAGTTCTTGGATCGCTGCATTGATCCTTTCATGTTTGTTGTCCCAGCATTGAACCTGTGGATTCTCCTCCAGTCTTGTCCAGAGTTGTGTTTCTTTCTCGAGCAATTCAGCTGCCATGCTAACCTGTTTCTCCATCTCCTGTAGTTGCGTTGTTGTTGTCTGCCTCCTTTTCTCCTTTACTACTGGTGGAGTTGTTAGTGTTAGTTGTTCTCGGAGATCTTCGATCTCCTTCTAGTATCGAGAAATTGCCTGAGCAATCTGGTCGATCTTTTCTGCGGCTGGGAGTTCGTTTCCTTGCATAGTGCTTCGAAGTTTCCCAAAAATTTCTCCCACTCTACATTCCAATTTGTTTATGCGTTCTGTCTCCTTATGAATTTCAGATTTGGCTTGTTCATACTCTTTTTCCAGCGCTTCCCGCTGCTTTGTTGCTTTCTGTATCTTGGCTAATTTTTCATGTGCCCAAGAATGCATCTCATGGTTGAAGCTAACCTGCAATTTGTACAGTTCCCTTGATGGAATCCATGTCAAGACCAATTGAATGTGGTCCAAATATTTCAGTGGTGTCTATCCCACTATTTCATCCATTCGTAGCATGCTCGGTTTTATGTAGATCGTTACATGTGCGTGTGGCATTGGGAGGGTTGGGTCTCGTTCTTCTACCTCCACTATTTCATTGGTTTTGGTTGTCGACGACTCTATGCCTCTGCTGCTACTTTCTCTCTGGGCCTCCTCGAGTGTCCTGAGGAGATGTCCCATTTCTGCCAGCTCTTTTTGTAGTTTATCACTGTGATGTGTTGCATGATCGAAGTATTCTACTAGACAATCCTAGACCATTCTTTCAATCATTTCTCCATCATCCTCTGTGATCGTGTAGTCTGGTGATGCTCGTTGTTCCTTTGATTTCTTGCGCACACCTACTACCTGTACAACTGGTCTCTTAGTTCCCCCTGGTTCCTGTGTGTTGGGATTTGGGGTAGTCTCCTGTGCTCCCTTAGCTTGCTTTGGTTGTTCATTGTTCTCTTTCTGCCCCTTCTGGGTTCTTATTGGATTTGCCCCTTCATTTTCCAGAGTTGGCTTGTTTTGGCCTGTCCTTGGTTTCTTGGGCATTGAGTTTTGTGGAGGATGTGTTTCCACCTATTCTACTTCTCCTTATGCGGGTCCTTCTAGTGCTTCCTGGGGAATGGATTGAATCCTCCATGCATCAAGCCATTCATTGATGATCATGTCTATGTCACCTTTTGTGATGAAGTAGCACATTGGTAGCCACTGTTTACCTAGATCATGTCTTGGTTGCATCCACATGGCTTGACATGTAGCCCATAAGTTAGTGATGTCCCCATATCATGCGACAACCTCTGGTGTTATTCTCCATGATCACCTAATAGCTTCTTGTATTTCCCATAGGTATGCTTCAAAGATGATTCCATTTTCCCTCTTATGCCTGGCCTGTGGCCTAGATCTCAGTAATAGATATCTCGCTCCCACTGGCTGTGGTCTAGTAGAAAAAACTACATATTTTGGTTCCTTCCATCCCATGAAGGCTATGAGGGTGAGTAACCATGAATAATGGAATTATGTACCAAGGTTTTGCGCATTCTTGCAGTCCACTTGGAACAAGTTTAATAGATAAGGCACCTAGCTCACGAAGGTGCCTTCTGCGCACTGTGCTACAACTGTGATGACTCTTGTTGGTACTTCGTCTTTGCGACATTTTATTAAAAATTTACAAGATAAGATATTTGTGCCCAATTGTGTCACTGCATTATTGATCCATTTGATTATAATGCCTCTTGTCCCCCTGGCGGTACCATATTTCTTCTTCATTTCCCCTGTTAACGCTTTCTCCTTGGATTTATCATCCAGAATTAGCGCAGGATCCATACCCCAGCTGGGTAGTCCTTTTATATGCATGATAAGTTCAACAGTTATGGGGAAAATTCTATCCATCCATATGTCCCCTCCATGCATGATTTCTAATAGTTGCTTAATGCATTTTGTCATGTACTAGCCTTTGCCAAAATGCGAAAGTTTCAGCAACCCTAAAATGTCTATTCTGTCCAATCCACCTACCCACTGATGTGGCTAGATAATCACTTATCCAAGTTGGTTTACCACTATGTTTTTCATAAAAACCCTCAGCACAAGTTTCAGTTACTTGGTTTCATCCGATACATCATGGTCGGAATAATTGAGCTTCCCGACGTGACCTAGTAGCTGCAGCTCTACCTGTACTCCCTCTGGTATGCGTGGTAGCACAATTTCTGTTGTCGATTTCTTGTGAGGTGAGCTTGGTATCAGAACTCTATCTTTTGATTGTGGTGGTTGGTACACGGTTCAACCAATTCCTGGTTGCTTCCTTGTAAACCATTATGGCCAAGACGAGGTAGTTTCCATGGTCTCTTCTGTTGGTTGGCCTAGGCTGGGTACCTATGATTCGTCTAGTTTCCCTTCTAATCCTTGATTCTGTGTTGTTTTGTTACCTTCCATGACTGGTTCAGTGCTTTTTGGTTGCACTTCCTATTGGGTTTTTGCTTCCTCATTCTGAGGTTCCTGTGTTGTTGCTGCCGTGTACTCTTTCAGGTTCTCTACTTATGGCTACTGAATCTCTTCCAATATTGGTGTAGATTTCACTGGTGGTATCTCTGGGGATGGGATCTCATTGATATCGACGATCTTCGGTTGTTGTTGCTCGTTTTCTTCTAGCGACCCTCATGACCTAATTTGAACCTTGGTCGGTCTGGCTATCTGGCCTGGTTCGGTGGAATTCAGTGGTGCCATAATGGTGAGCGTCGAACATTTGTTGAGTTTGAAGGACTGTGGTGAGATCTGTGGTCTCTCTCTATTCATTCGAGTTGTTGTTGCTCTCTTTCTATTCTCCTTTCGTGAATAGACAAGTTGCTTCCGTGCTCGCATATTGTATGGGTTTGTCCTGAATATTATCAAGGACGCTTCCTCCAAGATGCAATTAATGCACCATAATTGTGGGTTCAATGCATCTGTGGGAGTTTCATACTTGTCATTACGATTATTTTCTTGTATCCATTTGGCGTGTTTAATGTGATATTCCATCAGTCCTTGTCGTGCCTTAATTCCGCTTAGTGTTGTCATGTCATCCTCTTTTTTCTGACTTTTCGTTTCCCGCTCATTTTAATTTGTTATGTAACCATTGTTCTTGCCTTTACTACATTCATGTTTCGAGTGTCCTATGGATTTTTCATCTTTGGCGTGCTTCGCGCTTTTTTTTTTTTTTTTACTGCGCGGTGGTTGGTCGACTGTCCTTATACAACTTCAGTTGGTTCCCATTGATCGTTCCTCTGAGGTATGCACCTACTAAATATCTTAACTATACAACTCTACCATCTGTTACAGATTTAACTTCGTATGGTCCTAACCAATGCATTCTCAACTTTCCTAGGTGCTGAAGCGATTTGTTGTCATAGAGAAATACGAGATCTCCTTCCTTGAAAGTCTTCTTCTTAATGCGTCGATCATGCCATTCTTCGTCTCTGGCCTTCTACACTTGTTGATGGAATCCTTCCAGGATTTGGTCTTCCTCCATTGCTAACAGTTGGTTCAGTCTTTCCTGTATTGCGTCCTGTTCTTTCATTTGTGTGATAGTTGTTATGCGTAAGCTAGGTACTAAAACTTCTAATGGCACTACCAGTTCTTGGCCATAGACAAGTTTGAATGGTGTGTGCCCTTTCAATTTCTTGCATGTCATCCTATATGCCCATAATATTGTTGGTACTTTGAGGTCCTATTCGCCTCTGTTGACGTTGCAGATCCTTGTTAGTGCGTTCTCTAGAATTTTGTTAAAGGCTTCTACTGTGCCATTTGCCTGTGGATTATACGGTGTGATTTTCGGGTGGTGAACTTCAAATTCTTTGAGCATCACATGGATGGTTCTATTTATGAAATGCGTGCCTTGGTCGCTCATCAAAACTCTTGGCACCCAAACCTAGTAATTACGTGTTCAAATAAGAAGTGTGCAGTTGTCTCTGTGCTATATTATTTTACTGGTGCGACTTTCACCCACCTTGTTAGGTATTTCATCACGATGATGATGTATCTTACCCCTGTTCTTTTGGCTGGTGGGTTAATTGGTCCCACAAAGTATATTTCCCATTTATCAAATGCGTGTAATGTCACTTGCGGTCGTAACGACATCTCATCCCTTTTGTTGGGTTTTCCTACCCTTTGACAAACATCGCATCCCTAACAATACTCTTTCGAGTCTCTGTGAATCGTTGGACACCAATCTTGCGTGGAGTGCCTTCTGTGTAGTAGATTTTCTTGCATAGTGTCCTCCTGCCAATCCCTCATGGGATTTTGCTAAAATTCTTGGTCGTTCATGCTCTAACATATACCTTTGTAAAATACTATCTGCACCCATTATATATATATGTCTTGTGATCAATTGATCGTCGGTTGCGTGAACTACTAGGTTTTTCTTCTATGTGGTGGTATATTCTTGAGGTGTGGTACTTGTTCTCAATTACTGGATGATCTCTGTGAAGTAGTCATCAACAATATGTACTGAGAATAACTGGGCATCCAAAAAGTTGTCTTCTAAGTTTGTGGGTTCTTCTCCATTTGTGACCCGTGATAGGTGGTCAGGTCCTGCATTTAGTTTTCCTGGTTTAACTATTACTTCGAAGTCGAATTATTGAAATAATAGTAACCATCGAACAAATTCTCCCCCCCAACACTGGCGTGGACTAGGTATTTTAAGGCTCATTGATCTGTAAACATCTTAAAGTGTTTTCCCAATAGGTAGTGTCTAAACTTCTGCAATGTGTAAACCATATCTAGGCCTTCTCTTTCCGTCATGTTATAATTCTGTTCTGAGTCTGATAGTTTTTTGCTTGCAAACACTATCGGGTGATCCAAGTATCCTTCTTTTGTCTGTGCCAAGATAGCTCCAAGTGCTATCGCTGATGCATCTACATGTACATGGAATGTCTTTCCCCAGTATGGAAATACTAATATCGATGCAGTGACCATATTTTCTTTCAGAGTATCCAGACCGTGTTGAAACTCATCATTCCATTGGTACTTTGTGTCCTTTCTTATAATTTTTTCCATTGGTGATGTGATCTGCGCATATCCTTTGATGAATTTCCTGTAGTATCGTGTGTGTCCTAACATCGCTCGTAGCTAACATACTATTTTTTGTGTTGGTAAATTAATGATGACTGCGATCTTTGCTGGATCAACCAATAGTCCTTGTTTGCATACTATATGGCCCAATAGTATCCCGAACAGTGTCCCAAATATTCATTTCTTTATGTTTAGTGATATCTGACACTATCTGCATCGTTCTAGCATTAAGCGTAAAACTTCCACATGGTTTTTCAATAGACTATAGACTATTGAGTCATCCAGGTATACTTCAAGGAACTAATGGATGAATTCTTTAAATGCTATGATAAACACTCTGGAGAATATTGTTGGTGCATTCTTCAGTCCAAATGGCATGAATGTATATTGGTAAGATCCCCATTCCATCATGAATGTGGTCTTGTATCTATCCTCATGTGCTATCTTGATCTGATGGTATCCTGAGAATCCATGAGTGAATGAGTAAGCTTCATGTCCCCCCACATTCTCTAATACTTCATCCATGAATGGTGTAGGGAATGCGTCATGTAGGCATGCATCATTCAACTTCCTCAAGTTAACACATATCCTGATCCCTCTTCCTTGTTTCTTGTCCTGTATGACCATCGAGCTTATCCATTCTAATTCCTCGACTGGTTTGATTATGTCGGCTTCAAGAATCCGATTGATATCCTCTTTAACCTTTTGTTTATATATGGGGTTCAGTCTATATGGTCATTGTCTAATCGGTCTCACTTCAGGTCTGATAGGTATCTTCATCTCTCCCAGTTCTCCTGCTATGCCTTTCATCTCTGTAAATGTTGTAGGAAAAAAGTCACTATACTTGTGTAACAACTCTGTAATGATTTCTATTGTTGGCTCATCCCAGTAGTCTCCAATGTGGACCATTTTGCGATGTTCAGTTGTTCCGATGTTAAATTTATTTACCTTGATTGGTGCAGAAATAACTTCAGATTCTATGGGTGGTCCCTTCACATATCTTTCGCCTTCTACTTCTTCAATCTGAATGTCACGTGGGTCATATTCGTCTGGTGCTTCCTCCTATACATGGTAACATGATAGTAGTTCCTTGACAATATGCTTATTTCGCTGTTGCTCATCGGTAATAAGTTCTATTTCTGTTTCTTCAATGAATATGACTCCTCTGATCCGTTTCAGGGCTGCATCTATGTTGGGGTTCTCATGCTCAAATGGAAAAGTGACAGTAAATTTTTGTTGCAATAATGTCCATGTCATAGTTCCTTTGTGTAGTTCCTGATCTGTATATGAATTCGCTGGTATTCCCTCTAATGTGTGAATGAAGCGGTGAGGCCATTCCTCTGGTGGTGTCATTTTCCACAACATTTTGCACTCCTCCAAGTGTTTCGCTGGTGTCCCTAGTCCTTCATATCTCCATTTTTTGTTGTTTTTCTATTCTGCGCTGAACCTTATGTGCAGTAACCACTTACATTGGTACCAGTTTGTGATAGTCTCCTTGTGTGCGCCCCACCATCTTGCGGGTGTGGCCTTGAGTGCTAAGTCCAATGCTAGTAGCCTCTAGTTCTCTAATAATTCATCTTCATATTGTGTCAAGAATGTTTCCAAATCATTTAGTCTATGGAAACTAGGTGGTTCTTTGACTTCTATGCCTATGCATCGTACTGCGTGGTCTATTATTGCACATCTTCTTATGGATACTTCGTGTATTCTCTACTACCAGTTTTCTATCCCAGTGTCTAAATCTGTTGCACATGAAGTAATGTTGCGCCAACTGAGTACCCCGTCTATAGTTAGGTTTACGTAATCCTCCTCACATGTAGTTGTTTTGTACAACTGGTCGATCTCTTCTAAGTCCAGTCAAGTGGGTTCTACGAACCTCTCCCCTTCTAATGGGTCTAGTGGTTCTATGACCCTGTAATCTCTAGATTCAAATGTCATTTTTCTTGTCTTCAATTTGATTATGGTTTGGTTGTCAAATTCCCAATCTAGACCAAGTAGAGTCGAGTATAGTGTTTTTCCATCTACTATTTCGATGACTTCAAAGTCTGCTTTAGTGCGCACTCCATCAAGATCTACTATTACTCCTTTCAGTCTCCCTGTTGGTAGGACCCTATTTTGGTTTGCTAGTTTTAGTTAGACATTTGAGTATCCCAATGTTGGCTCTCCCATGCATTGCCAGGTTTTCTTGGGTAGCACATTCACCTCAGATCCTAGGTCAAGTATGATGTCTCCCATATCAAAATCCCCAATGTTAGCATTCAATCTGAATTCCCTACTTGTTCTTCTTCTTGTGTGTATATGATTGACAATTTTTTATTCTAGCTTTTGTTCTGTCTCGTTGCTACATTTTTCTAGGATGTTTTGCAATATTTTTACAAATGAAGGATCACTTAACATTTTTATGCATGATTGCAAAAAGTCTTTGATAGTACTTACTTGTACCTTGGGTGGCATTTCATTGGTGTGATCCAATGATAGTGACATTTCATATTCTGGGGCTTCATGGACTAGTTGCGTAGTGGAAGTTGACATTGTGTCCACCTTATAAAACTCTTGTCTGGCTTCCTTAAAAGTCTCCTCTTCTTTGGGTGCATCGAACTTCTTTCTTCGTTCAGTGTTCTTCTTTACCCATTGGTTTTGTGCGGGTTCCTGTCAGACTGCATTGTTTCCTGTCTTAATTCCTCCATGAGTGACTATATTGATGTTCCATCCATCCTCCCTTGCTTCGGCTGAAATCCACTGAACATTCTGATTGTTATGGTTCCTCTTTTCCTAGATATTTACTAATAGTGTCAGACATTCCTCTGTCTCATGATCCGATGCACAAAAATGCATACAGGTTGTTGGCAACAGTGAGCATTCCCATGTGTAATGTCCCAGTTTCTAACAATTGTGACATGTGACTAGTCCTCTGCTACGTCCAAAACCTCCTCTAGCTCATCCTTGTCCTCGATAGCCTACTCGGTCCCCTCTCGGCTCGTTGTACTGTGGTGCCTGATTATACTGTGTGGTATTATACTGGGGTTTCTTTGGGTTGTACTACGGCTATGCATTATTGTATGGTTGTTGTGCAGTATTGTACTGCTGCTGCATAGTGTTGTATGGAGCTAGGGCTTGATTGAACTATGGCGCTACTTGCTCAGTCATCATTTCGGTCTGTACCTTGTATGTGTTTGATTTTGTTTCCTGCATCAGCTCCATAGTTATGCAATCTTTGTTATCGTGGCCCACTGACTTACAAAAGTTTCAATAATAATTATTTGGAACTATATAGTACTTCTACATCATTGTGTAGTGGTAAGGGTCGTGACCCAGTTTCTTTCATATTACGCACCCTAATCCTCCCTGCGGTAGCGGGTTTGGCATGCATGTTTCCATATACTGCGTGAATGTTGGACATTCATTCTTGTGGTATCCTTTTGTCCTGCATGTGGTGCACCAAACGACTTCTCATTTGTCCTTGTTCTTATTCTGGTTCAACTGAAATGTTAGGTTCTTCAAGTCCTCCTTCAATTCTTCGATAGTTGGGTCCGTCTGCTGGTACTGATTCTCTTCCAGATGTAAGGCTTCCTATAGAGCCTCGACCTGCATCTGAAACTTATGTTGTCGTAAGGGATATTTTAGGTGTGGGAGTAGTGATTTGACAAACAGGTGTCAGTGTTGCATCTTGGTCATAAGGTATTTTAGCTTCCCCTTCAGTCACTTAAATCTCTAGTCAATCTCTAATACAGAATATCCTAGTTTTTGTCTTATCTCGATCATCTCGTTCATGTACTGATCCTCTGATATCGTCTTTTGGAACTCATTAATCAATAAATTCTTAATGTCTGCCAGTGTCCTCATCATCACAGGTGAATTGTTCGTGTCTAGACTCATGCACCAGTCTAGTGCACGGTCTCTTAGCGTGATTGCTAGCTGCGCAAGTTTGGTATCATCATCAGTGATATGTTTTGCCTCCCATATCTTTGCACAAATGAACAAATGATTCTTAGGGTATTCATCTACTTCTCCTTGAAATTATGGTAATATGATAGTGGGATCGTGTCCTTCCATTCTAAATATTGAACTACTACCTCCGCTGCGTGGTGTAGATACTTGACTAGTACTTCCTAAACTGGCTCCTCCAGTTGTTGCTCCTGTGGTAGATGCACTTCTTGCTATCAGACTTCCTCCAAACTTCTATTGTCTAAACGGTGGTGTTCTCTTTGGTGTATTGGTCGCACATGTGTTTATGGGTTCCACACTGACATTAATATGGAAAGGATGGCTATCTTCTCCTCCCATTATTGGGCCTCTTTTTTTCCGCTCATAGGTTGCGTGTATGATTTCCTCAATCTTCTCCACAACCCAGAGATCCTCTACCACTTCCTCATCGCTTGCCAATCCCTCCCTCGCAGCTATGGCTCTATTATTGGTATTCACCTTATATTGGTAGGGTACTCCGCTACATGTCATTCTTAATGATGCCAAGATCCACTTAAGTTGGTCGTCATCCATCAAGATCGGGTCCAATTATTCCTCCTCCTTCTTTCCTTTATCCTCACCTTCTTCCATCTATCCTCTCGTTGTTAGTGTTTCCCCCCTTCCCCCATGCATGTTGGGAAGTCTAGTTGTCTGATTCCATTGTCATTACCCCTTTGTTATATAACAATATTTTAATAGAAGCATACAGTGATCGAATGTACCTTTCGTGGGGTCTGCATAGAAATTCCTTCTCTGTTGCATTGTATGACTTCATTGTGTCAAATGCAAACTTTGTGATGAAGCCTGCCACAATACTGTCAAGCCAAAAGTCAACTGTGTGGGTGAATTTGTTGTTCACCTGTTGTAACTTCTGAACCTGTACTGGGGTCCAATCTAGCTATTGAATACGGTTCGTCACGTGGTTATATTGCAACCATAGTATCCACTCCTATAGTAGGTGGGGAAAATCACAAAAAAAGACTTTGTTTAAATCCGTAAACACGTATTTATCCAGATATTTATGAGGTGTGATGCTAGGGTTTCTATTGTCTTTCTGGGAAAAATTTATCTCTTTAGTTCTCAAGAAGCCTTTGATTTCGGATTTTGTGGGGTTCCATGATCTCAAAATTCCCTTCTAGTGGCTCAACGGTCTTCTAGTTTCACTCATTCTTTTCTTATACATTCTATCTCATCTACTCATTCCTCTCTTGTTCCTCTTAACACGACAACAGAACCATTTGTTGGGTTAAGTGAGCTACTCTTCCCTATTACCTGCGTTGTTGACCCAGGTTTCATATCTTTCAGGGTACCAACAAAGCCTAAAACTATTTTCCCCTCTAGCAAACCAAAAGGAAACATAGTACACAGAATGCACTGCGTAGTCTCACCCAAGATAGATTTAAATGGGTGGTTGTAATATTCAGGTGTATACAGCCTAGGATTGAGTATGAGATATGGGATCTTTATTCTAAGCCATTTATTTTAACTTGTGTTACAACCTACTGTTATTATCTTTTATATTTTTATTTCCGTGGTATATTTTCATTATTTCCCAACAACAATTAACCAAGCAATATAATAGCTCATTCATTCATTACACACAACTCTTAAACAATAAAAGTATGACAAATTTATGCATGCATTCATCACATTGCACAAGTATTACCGTCGTTCACCCCCTCCTGGGATACGTCCACAAAGATCTAGCTCTTGGCTCTCTTATTATGGTAGTTCTGCAATCTTGCATTGTGCACTTACAATTCTCTGTGTATGGGTAACATCTCTATGAGGCAAACTAGACCACACTAGGCTCCTCGTCCTGCGATCTAATCCTCAAGATCTACCTTCTCTCCTTCTCTCCTCCTCTCTAGCTCAATCGCTTTACAAAAGTGGTTCTCTAATCAAAACCATTACATAAAAACAATCGAACCTTCATATGTAGTGAATTGAACCCAACCGAACTCTTTTTTGATACCTCTGTATCTATATTTATATCTATCAGGATCTTCATCCATTTACACATAACCTTACAAAAACCCTAACACTACTGTCATTAGGTATTTCTTCTCTACATGTGTGCTTTGCTTCCCTCCAACTGTTGCCTCCTCCTTGCATGCATGTGTGTTGTGCTTATTGCCAGTTGTCACTTTCCTCTTTCACACTTTATTTCCCATGATTGCTCTTCCAGCTGTCATTCTTCTTTGTGCACGCTTTCATTCCCACTTTGGCCTACTACCAACAACTAGCCAACCTAGATTATACGAAGGAACTCTTGATTTTCGTGTTTGCCTCCGAACACACTATTGTGGTCATTCTCTTACAAAAGAACGATGAAGGTTTTGAGCAGCCAATAGGATTCTTTAGTAAGAGTCTCATAGATGTTGAACTAAGATATGATATACTAGAAAAGAAAGCATATGCAATGGTGAAATCTCTCAAATCTTTCAGAATTTATGTGCTCCATTCTAAGGTAATCACCTATGTACCAACTAGAATTGTCAAGGACATATTAGTTCAACTAGATAGTGACAGAAAAAGAGGCAAATGGTTAGCCAAGATTCAAGAATTTGACCTAGAAGTAAATCCGACCAAACAGTCCAAAGGTCAAGCTTTGGCTAAATTACTAGCCGAATAGAAATTTTGGGCACTTGGCATAAATCATTTACAATCCTATGAAGAGATTCTAGATATCAAAGAGTTAGATGACCAGATGCCTACGAATCAAATCCAAGAGAAACTCTCTTCTTCGACTTGGTATAAAGACATAGTTTCCTACCTTCTCACTCTGCAGTGCCCAAGTGGTAATACTCCTTCCAAAGATAGAACCTTGAATTTGCACGCAGTAAAATATTGTATCATGGACAATCAACTATATTGGAAGGATCCTCTGGGTTTCTTACTAAGTTGTCTAGTAGAATCCTAAATGGAGAAGGTAATAAATGAATTCCACGAAGGAGTGTGTGGAGGGAATCATGCATGGAGAGCAATGACATATAAAATCCTGAGAGCTGGATATTATTGGCCGAAACTATTTACTGATGTGAATGCTAAATTCAGAGCATGTAACCCATGTCATCTATTTTTAGGCAAGAAAAATATTCCCACACTACTATTATTCCCAGTCAAAATAGAAATACATCCACATTCATGTGCACAACATAAGTGGATTTTGACCGCTACTGACTATTTCACCAAATGGGTAGATGCTATTCTGACATGGAACACAAAAGATATAGTGGTGATCGATTTCTTGGAAGAAAACATTTTGTCGAGGTTTGGTTGTCCTCAAAATATAGTTACTGATAATTCCCAAGATTTCAATTCCATGGCTTTGGTAAGTTTATGTCAGAAGTACAACATCGTACTAGGGAATTCCAAAGGTTATGATCCTCAGGGCAATGGATTATTCGAATCCTCAAACAAGAGTCTAATCACCATAATAAAAAAAGTATTGACTGAAAATAAGAAAGCCTGCCATGTACATTTGAAATATGCTTTGTGGGATAATCAGATATGCACTAAGAGATCAATCAGAATGCCCCCTTTTCAAATGGTATATGGTACCGATGTTGTTATCCCCATCAATCTTGCTTTGCCCATAATGAAACTTTGGCAAGATGCCAAGGAAGAGCCAAATCACGTCACCAGGAGAACAAATCAATTGACTGAAGTCTAGCAAAATAGGGCTGAAGTAGATGAGAAGCTCCAAAAATATCAAGATAACATGAAAACCATGTTTGAAAAAAAATCTAAAGATAGGGAATTCTTTCCCGATTCCCTAGTTTTAAAGTGGGATGCTAGGAAGGAAGACTCAGGAAAACATGGAAAATTCGACCATATCTGGTGTGGACCCTTCGAGATCACATCTTCTGAAGGGAAGAATTCATTTCTGTTGGAAAATCTAGATGGGAAAATCCTTAACGCCCCTATCAATGGGCGTTACTTGAAGCATTTTATGCAATAAACGGTTTCCAAAATCTCACTATATATACCAGTTTGATTTCTTTACTTTGATTCATGATTTTTCATTTCTTTGGTAAGTTGCTACTTTCGTTGTAAATATAGACATGTTTGTTGTTTTAAAAAAGGAAAACAGGAAAAAAAAAACCAGGTAATAGTTACCATTTCTTTTGAGAAGTATCTGACAACTCTCATGTCTATTTTTATCGCATGATATTGGCTGATAGTCGAAATATCAGAAAAAAAAATCAGAATAGCGATATGCTCCCAAAATAGGTGATAAATAAATAGTTTGCTTAGTTAAAAATATGAAGAAATTTTCAGGTATGAGCTTAAAACCTACTGAACCAAGTGGAAGTTTTCAGGGGGATTTATCTAAATCTAAAAGAAGTCTCATTCATAGAAATATTGTCAGCTAACCAATGATAAGAGGAATATGAGAATTATAGACTAATCTTAAAATTTTCCTCTAATGTTTAATAAATAAAGTGAAGGATTTCAATTAAATGAAAATGAAATAAAAATGAAATACAAATAAAAGATCTTAAAGAAATATGAGGATCACTGAAAATATTGTGCAAGATTTAACCTATTCACAATATAACTGTTGAACTCTTACTTTTCCAATCTGTCCATCTTAAATTATTTGTTCCCTTTGGTTCTCATCTTCTCCCTTGGTCTCCACAGAGAGAAGATTTTGCCTTAACTCTGAAAACTCAGAAACATGTCTCAAAGTAATGTTAGGCAAATATTTATACACACCTCTCGATTTAACCAGAAGAAAGTATGTCTTTGTTAATCTTGACTACTTTATTCTTTCTAATAGATTCAAACCAATCGTGTTCACTCAAGGCAATCCCCTAAAAAGTAAAAATCTCTTGTGAAAAAAATTCCTTGTAGGAGAAGGTGTCTTGAAGGTCAGAAGGAGATTAACCCAGAGTAATCAAAGTGAGTTAACATGTGTCTATTTTTAATTTATGAGAAGATATCATCCCTAGTATGTGACATACAAATTGATTGCCCCCACTTCATGCTTAAATATATATATATATATATAAGACAGATGGTGAAAGGAAATTCATATAAATGATTGCCCCCCATCTAGTTCAAAAGAGAGATGATGAAAGGAAATTCATTAAATGATTTCCCTCATCTCAAGCATTTAAATGCAATAATACAAAATGAAGTGGTGAAAATAAATTCAATTTGGGAATTAGATAACTTCACCGGGGTACTGAACAAGTTTGTTGGCAGTGAAGCAATGTCTACGATATCTGCAAGTCTATTATACATGTATTACAATGTAATTTGGTAGTTAGTCTTCCTCTCGACAAGATTTACAGTCTAATCCAACTAAGGACTCCCAAATTAAATCATTAAAATCACTTTTCCTTGACACGAATGAGATCGGACAAAGTCTGATAGATAGGTTAAGATTTTTTTGATTATCTTGAACAAATCAGAATACAGTTTCAGGGGAGAGAAGTTTCAAATGACCTAACCGAAAGTCATGATTTGATGTGTTTTGAAGGTTTTCTAAGGTACGGGTGAAACCCTTTTCTTAGTGTGATATTTTTCTAAAAACATTCCACAAAATGCAATAATGAATCCATTTACCTAATAAAGGCACTTGGTCTATTGTTCTTCGCAACTCACATGGAGACGCGATCCCTAGATGGAGCCTATGTTGGAACATATATATTTTTCTAAACTTTAGACTTAGATAAGTTTCATTCTGATTTAAATAAGGAAAAATGCGCACTTGAATATCACCATTGATGAAGTCTTCCGTTGAATCAAACGTTCTGAAATTCTTAAAAGTTATGGAGCCGCCCACTTGTTAAAAGGTCAAATCACTAAAGGCTACCTTCGAAATGTCGGGTTTCAGGGTTTCACGATACTAACAGTCCAACATATAAGAACTCCAAAGTCCCGATATACGAAGTCGAGAAACTATATTAAGTTAAACCGGGTTAATTAAACGATTAAAAATGATTAACGATATTTAAACCTTATTGCAATTTTGTGTTTTAGGGATCCTACCTCGAATGACAACCAAAGTCCCGATACCCGAAATGGTGAAATATTTGAGGTTAATCATGATTATTTAAAAGGTAAAAGTGATTAATATTAATTAATCAATCACGATTTTGCGATTCGGAGAATATATCTTGAACTAGTGCATATTATCCCGAGACCCGAAACCTCGAAATCTTTAAGGTTAATCATGATTAATTAAAAAGGTTAAACAAATTAAACTTAATTAACCAAAGTCCCGATACCTGAAATCGTGAAACCCTTGAAGTTAATAACGATTATTTAAAAGGTTAAAACTGAATAATATTAATTAATCAATCGCAATTTCGTGATTCGAAGAACATAGCTCGAACTAGTATAGAATATCCAGAGACCTGAAACCCCGAAATATTTGAGGCTAATTACGATTAATTAAAAGGTTAAACACAATTAAACTTGATTAATCATGCCGCGATTTCTAATTTCGTAAGTTATAGCTCAGGTTGTTATAAGATCTCCCGAAAGATGAATCGTCGAAATTTACTTAATGATAACTATGATTAATTGATGCTTAAACAAAGATTATCTCTTAATTTATACATCACTAAATGATGACTCAGATAGATTCAAATTTCGTGTGTGCTTTTCCCAAGCATGAACCACCAAAAATAAAAGTCATTAATAATACCTTTACGACAATCATTCCAAATAAGATTTTGAGCCACAGCTAAAATCTAATCCATTAAAGAAAGTAAATACTCTGCCAGTAAAGGTATTTGTTGATCATTGCGATTAAAGGAATAGAGATGTGAATTTGAATTTCGTTATGCGTTTTACTGAGTAGTAAGATTTTCCAGCTGAAGGATTTTACGCATTTCCTGTGGCAGATAATAGAGTTCGAAATATTGATACCATGGCTCCACGAAAAGCACCTAAAGCGACTGGTGAAAGTTTGATCCAGAACGTAGATATTCTCTTGGATACCTTGACCAGAAGAATAGATACTTTCAAATCCTGGATGCAAGTATTCAACATCTTACAATATGAACTAGTAAATTTCCCAGATGATTCAAGCGACAACGAGAAGGAGGACATATCTACCAAATACAAAATTGTTTCTCAGTCAGAACTATAGAAGATAGACGAATGGAAGAAATATTACCTCAATTGGAAAATAAATTATATATATTTTTAGGCTAATAATTCAACAGATCCCTCTAGGCTGGTGGTGCAATTTGTGGGCAGATGCATCAAATGTATTGAGCAAGGAAAAGGTATCACTTCTAGAAAGAAATGAGATAACTAGTGTGCATTATCCATTTCAGATTTGGAGAACTAGAGAGAAGAACACCTCTGCTAGCATAATGAGGAGACTTACAGAAGAGATACAAGCGAAGCATTTCACATTTTACAATTTGTAATTTTTACTATTTTAGAAATAAGGGGAATTCCAACCGTTCAAGTCTAAGAACCTTTTGTATAAATATAACTTTCTAAGGTTAATAAAGGGTTTCTTCTTGCCGTATTGTAAAGGAGAAAAACTCATTTTTGTGAGTATTAATACAAGTGCAGACAGGGATTCCAAATTTTTTGTTGTCTGAGTTATGTGCCCTCTTTGTGTTTCATATCTTCTGTTCTCTTTAAGTAATTCTAGAAAAAATAAATGATTACAATTTAGTACAATAGCTACTGTGATTATGTTTCATTAGTATTTAATTAGCAAACAATTTTTCGTTTGTATTTGCTATCATAAAATACAAGACCTGGCTGTTATTTGGATTACTACATCTTATATTCTTTCAGGAGTGCATTCTACATTTCCTTCTACTATAAACAAGGTAAGACTCTTCTTTCATTGATGCCTTAGTTTGTTTAATAGTTTTGTAATTATCTTCTCCTCTTTCAATTTGATAAATTGACTTAGACGATGAAATACAAGCTCTGTTCTGTTCAAGTATTAATTTCATTTGAAGATTCAACTCTTACACAACTAACGGAAGAAAAAGAACCTTTAAAAACAACTTTCCTTAATTCTTGATGCCTGACATTATTCTTTGAGCCTTAAGTTTAATCTCAGGAACAACAATAGGCATGCATCATTCAGTTTCCTTAAATCTACACAAAATTTTATTTCTCCTGACTTCTTGTCTTGGAACACCATAGGGCTAATCCATTCATATTCTTCAACAAGTTCTATGATTCCTACTTCCAACATTCTATCCAATTCAATCTTAACTTTCTACTTGTATTTGGGAGTCAGTCTGTAAGGTCTCTTCTTGATAGGTCTTTTATCTTCTCTCAAGGGAATATTCATTTCTCCCATGGGTCCTTTAATGCCCTTCATGTCTGTGAACTTGGTTGGAAACAAGTCCTGATATTCATGCAACAGTTCTGTGATCTTGCTAATAGTATCATCATCCCAATAGTCTCCAACATTTGCTAATTTAGGTGTTTTCTCTATTCCAATATTAAACTTATCAATTTTAAAGGGTTGTCCAATAAAAGGTAATTCAATCCCTGGCCCTTCTATGTCTCTTTGTCCTTCAGTTTCTAAAATGTTTACATCCCTTGGGTCATCCTCTTCCTCATCATTAATATTGTATTTACTCCTTTAACTGTTGAAGAGGCATAGTCCATTCATCTCCTTCTTGGGTAAAAGGGAGGTTAGGTGCCTCCTCAAATACCTTTTGTATTATAATTTGTAATGCTTGATCTACTATAGGGTACTAACTTTCAAATAATAAGGTATTTATAAATTTATGAGTCATTCCATACCAATCTGTAGTGATGAGGCGAAGTTCTTCTTGAAGATACCACTTGATAGGCATAGTATCCAAAGTGTTAATGAACTTATGCACCCACTGTTCTTTAGGAATGTTTCTCCAGGCCTCCTCACAACTTCACATGTGGTCCTTAGGACAACTTTGTCCTATGTAACAAAGTTCACATCCTTCAAATTGATCTGAAAATAACACTATCAATAAGGTGCAACATTGTACCCACTCTGTGATGTTCTTCTTGTCTGTTTCCTACCATCTATATGGTGTAGTTTTCAAGGCTTCATCCAATTCCAACATCCTCTGTTGCACTGGTACAATTTTTCAAATTCAACTGGAAACGACCTTGAGCCAAAATTCTCTGCGTGAACCTACCTACATGAGCGAGTTCCCCCCCCCCCTCCTCTATGTGTGCATGAGTGCCTGCGCGAGTGATTTTTTTACCCCCCTATGTGTGAGTGCCTCCCCCCGAGTGCCCCCGTGTCCCCCAACAACAAGTATTTCCCCCTTAAGTCTGCATGTGTCTGAGCCAACACATGTCGCTCATGAAGCGTGTTCCTTTCCCTTTGGAAGTCACCTGTCCTTCCCCAATAAATTAGGATAAAAACATATCCTTTTAAACATCCTTTGGAATAATAATAATGAATTATTATTCTCTTAGACTTAAGCCTTTAATCTTAGCCCCTCTTTCAAACCTCTCAGCCCCCTCTCCCTTACCCATCCTAGTGGAGCTTAGTCCCCCATTCTCTTTTATCTTGGTCGGTCTACTCATAACGACATTTTTATATTAATGATATCAATATTTACATGTACAAAACAGGCTCCTGGCCTTTAACACCTAGGCTCTCTGGCCTACTAACACATAAGCCTACCAAGTTATAATTACTTAGCTCACCAGCGTACAAAACATGTTTACAATTCATAATACAACTGGGGATCATCCTTGGGGTATTACAATTGTAGAACCTTGGAAATAATGAATGAGAGGACCTCAAGTACTTATAGGGTGTAGGTTGAATTAATGACAGGAAAACCTCTGTAGCAGCTTATATCGCAACTACAGTATAATAACACACAATAGTTTACTAGAAAACCACATTACAATAACATGCAACAGTTTACAACCCACCATAGTATAATAATGTGCAACCACATTATAATTAGGCACCATAGTATAATACATCGTGCAAAGACAATCAAGGAAACATAGGCGGATTTAGAGGAAGACGCCATGGATGAAGAGGATTTGGAGGAGGTAGAGGGCCTGTGATATGTCACAATTTTCAGAAACCTAGAAATTATGCAAGCAATTATCCAAAACCACCAACATCATGCATGTATTGTTGCACAACAAATCATGATACAGAAGAATGTCTGACACTGTTGAAAAAGATATATGAAAAGAGGAATCAAAATAACTAGAATGTTCAATGGATTGTTGTGGAAACTAGAGAAGAGGATGGGAAGAAGATCAATATAGTTACGAGAGGTGGAATTAAGATAGGAGAAGATGAAACAAAGAAATATCAGAACCAACACTAGTGGGTCAAAAATAATACAACACCTCAACAAATGTTTGATGCACGAAAAGAAAATGAGACATTCAAGGACACAAGACAAGGGATTTTGAAAGAGAATATTGCTTATACTTTAGATACAAATCCAAGAGATGATGTACTAGTATACAACATGCCTCACATGTTTGATCAGACCAACAGAGATCAATATTTAGAAAAATTAAGTAATCTAAGAAACTTTTTGGGATCTTGTGTGAAGTTGTTGAATGATAAAACATCTCTACACGTATTACAAAGTTAGTTAGAAAAGTGAAATTTCTGGAGAAGAGATGAAATTATCACAGAAGACAGTCAATCATGTTTGTAAGAAGAGAATAACAAGTAGGGAGTTCATATTGAATGCCAATGTTGGAGACTTTAACATGGGTGATATCATATTGGACTTGGGGCATGAAGTAAATGTTCTTCCTAAGAAGACATGGGAAGCCACGGGGGAAACTACATTGGGATATTCACCTATTCAGTTGAAGTTATCAAATCATCATAGAGTGATACCAAATGGTAGATTTAAAGACATACCAGTGGATTTAGATGGTGTGAACACTATGGAAGACTTTGTGACTATTGATATAGTATATAACACTACACCATATCTAGCATTGTTGGGAGTCGATTGGGATTTTGACAATCAAGCTATTAATAACTTGAAGACTAGAAAAAAAAATTGAATCAGGAGAATATAGAGTCATTGCACCATTATATCCTTCAGAAGGAGGAACATATGTTGAACCTGTGACAGAGAATTGTATTATGTTAACCCAAGAACAAATGGAATGCTTAGCTAGAGAAGCATTAGTTATTGTGCTTCAAATTCTAATACAGGATTGGAGAATTGGCAGTAACGATTGCATGATTTATCCACCAGAAGATGTGAAATAATTATGCATGAACTAATATCGGTTGGTACAGAGGGGAGAGAACCTCCAACATTTTATGGTCAGAATAATTTATAAGAATGTTTAAGAAATTTTGAGTTAGAATTCCTGGAAAATCAAAGGTTACCAATATTATATATTTCCTTAAAAGAAAAACCTACACATTGGTGGGGTAATCACAAAGACAAGATCAACAACTGGTATCAATGCAAGAGGTTACCGTGCATCAGATTTGGTGCAGAACATCAGAGTAGATATGTGGAGAAGTATGATGAAATGGGACAACCCATAAAACATGTAGAAATATGCATAACCCAATGGATATTTGTACCACTAGAGGAGTGGCCACATCACTTTATTCATAAATTGGAAGGAATCCCAAGGAATTGGTATATAGAATTGGAACCGCGCAAAGAAACTGTAAACTGGGAAGAGTGGTAGCATAATTTTGTGGTCACCTTTGCATTCGAGCATGAGAATCCAGAGATAGATACAACACTAAAGTTGGTAAGAGATAGGATCTTTGAAGAACTAGAATTTGAAATTATAACATCTTATTAGAACCATAAGAGACATACATTAAGATAGTTTCTACATTACTATCATGTCACAGAAGATAACCCATCAGAAGAAAACCCATGAGATATTAAGATTACAGAATTTGAAGGGGAAAGAGAAGTAGAAGGTCCAAAGTTAGATTCATAATATTTTTATACACCATTGAAGATAAAGAAGGTAAATATTGGAACAAAGGAGAATCCAAAGATTGCATGTATTGGTGACTATTGGGACAATCAGGCAGTGGAAATAATAACAGAGTTATTGCACAAGTATAGTTATTTGTTTCCATCAACATTTTCAGAGATGAAAGGGGTAGCGGGAGAACTTGGAGAAATGAATATCCCTTTGAATCCATATGTCATACCAATAATATAGAGACCTTATAGGTTGAATCCATTGTATAAGAAAAAAATGAAGGAAAAATTGATGAAAATGTTAGAGGTTGGTGTAATAGAACCTGTGGAAGAATTTGAGTGGATTAGCCCTACGATAGTGCAAGAGAATAAACAAGGGGGAATAAGGATCTATGTAGAATTGAGGAAGTTGAATGATGTCTGTCTACATGATCCCTTTCTTACTCCATTTACATATGAAGTATTGGATAATGTAGGAGGTCAATAAGCATATTCATTTACTAATGGATTTTCAGGATATCGCTCGATCATAATAGCCCCAGAAGATCATCATACGACTACATTTACTATTGAATGGGGATCATATCAGTACACAGTGATGCCATTTGGGTTGAAGAATGACCCTGCTATTTTTTCGAGGGTAGTGGTAGATGCATTTAAAGACTTTATTCATAAGTTTTTGGAAGTTTATTTGGATGATTGGACAATATTTATCTTATTGAAGGATCATGTTGAAGTGTTAAGGTTCATGTTAGACAATGTTAAATTTCCTTGAAAATTAAGAAATGTATATTCCATGCACCATTTGGGATATTTCTAGGACATGTGGTGTTATTATTTATTACTCTCTTCCTACTCTTGGGATAACCCATGTTCAGATATGAACAGGTTTCCAACGAAACCCTCTAAAACTATTGTCCCTCCTGGTAAACCAGTAGGCAACACAACACATAGAATGTACTGCATAGTCTCACCTGAGATAGTTCTATGGGTGACTAAAATTATCAAATTCTTGCAGTCTAGGACAGAGTGGGGATCTAGGATTTCCTTTCCTTTTCTTAGGATTTAATTTTTTTGTTCTCTCTATTATTCTTAAGATTCATTCATCTATTAATTTTATGCATGCACTCTAATTGATCTAATAGATAACAGATCTATCAGAACTACTCATTCATCCATTCATCATCTAAATACTAATAGAAGGTAAATATGCAATAAACAAACACATAACATAGTTTTTACCTTGGTTCATCCCCTCCTGGGCTATGTCCACAAAGATCTAGCTTCTTCGACTCTTTTATTTAGATTTCTGCAATATATGGCGTCGTGCGCACTA
>ML799716.1:42989-54550 GCA_009831015.1 Picea engelmannii | reverse complement strand
AGACAACATTCAAGACGAATGAAGGGCTATATGAATGGATTTTCATGCCATTTGGATTAACAGATGTGCCCAATACTTTCATGAGGTTGATGAACGAAGTCCTGAAGGATTTCATAGGGAAATTCATCATTTTATATCTTGATTATATATTAATTTTTAGCAAAACAGAAGCAGAACACTTGAAGCATTTAGTTGTAGTAATGAGATTACAACAGGAGAAATTGTTTATTAATATGAAGAAATCGTCATTTATGAGGACATAACTCATTTATTTGGGTTTTGTTATCTCTGCAAATGAACTGAAAATGGATCCGGAAAAGATAAAGGTGATTAAGGATTGGCCATCACCGAAGAGTGTGTTTGAAGTACGAAGCGTCCATGGTTTGGCTAGCTTCTATAGGAAATTCATTCGAAACTTTAGTGGGATTAGCGCACCAATCATGGATATGGTGAAGAAAAGAAATAAAACTTTTCACTCGATGGAGGAAGCAGAGAAGAGTTTCAATCTACTGAAGAAGAAGATCATTGAGCAGCCAATTCTGGTTTTGCCAGATTTTAGCAAGACATTCCAGGTCAGGTGTGATGCGAGTGGATTTTCAATTGGAGAAGTCTTGAGCCAAGATGACAAGCTGATCACGTATTTCAGTGAAACAATGAATGAAGCGAAGATTAAGTACTCCGCATATGACAAAGAATTATATGCAGTCATACAAAAACTGAAGAAATGGAGACACGATTTGGTTCCCAAAGAGTTTGTTTTGTACAATGATAATCACGCTTTACAAATCGTGACTCGACAGGAGAAGTTGAACCAAAAACATGCTAAATGATTTGAATACATGCAGAATTTTACTTTTTTGATTAAGCATATTTCTGGAACTGCTAACAAAGTTGTTGATGCTTTGAGCAGGAAATGTTTTCTTATGCAGGAATTCTGAGTTAAGACTTTGGATTTTGATAAACTTAAAGAAATGTATAGGGATGATCTAGACTTCAAGGATTCATATGAGGCATCTGAGAATCCAATTCTCAGGGATAGAAGCCAATGGACTGAATACATGATCCAGGATGGATTATTGTTTAGGGGAAATCAGCTATGTATTCCAAAATGCTCCATGACGGAGAATTTGCTGAAAGAAAAACACAGTGGAGGATTGGCCGGACATTTCGGTCAAGACAAGATGTTCTTAAAATTGAATGGTTCATATTTTTGTCCAGGGATGAGGAAATATGTTAGGAAATTTGTGGATAGGTGCAGAATTTGTCAGCACACAAAAGGAAAAAGGCATAATATAGGGGTATATCAACCATTACCCATACCAGAAAGGTCGTGGGACGCAGTGAGCATGGATTTCATATTGGAACTGCCAAGGAGACAGAGAGGATATGATTCAATCTTTGTGGTAGTAAACAGATTTTCAAAGATGGCACATTTCATACCATGCCAGAAAACCAGCGACAAAACTCATATTGCGAACCTGTTTTTCAAGGAAGTCGTCAGACTTCACGACTTTACAAGGAGTATTGTTTCTGATAGAGATACCAAGTTCGTAGGGAATTTCTGGAGGACCTTATGGAAGAAGTTAGGGACAAGTTTTTCTTTTAGCTCAGCATATCATCCTTAGATGGATGTATAGACAGAGGTCGTGAACAGGGGCTTGGGAGATTTGTTAAGGAGCTTAGTGACTAAACACCACAGTCAATGGGATCACATTCTGCCACAGGCGGAATTCACTTACAATGATTCACTCAATAGAAGGACAGGGTAGAGCCCATTCCAGATTGTACATGGAATGCAGCCAAGAAGAGTTTATGAACTGAAAGATGTAGAACAAGCCAAATTCAGGAGTGCTAGTGTAGAGGACTTTGCAGAAGGAATGAAGGAGCTTCACAGCCGAATCAAGGAGCGATTACAAAATTCAAGTTAGAAATACAAGAGGAGAGCAGATCAACATAGGCAAGAACTTCAATTTCAAGTTGGTGATCTGATTCTTGTGCATTTGAGGAAGGAGAGGTTCCCAAGGGGAACATATAATAAGATGAAGATGAAAAATATTGGACCGTACAAGGTCATAAGGAAATTTGGGGCAAACACATATGAGATTGAATTACCCGATGGGGTCAGAATCTCACCAATATTCAATGTTGCAGATTTGTACCCTTATAGAGATGAAGAAGTAGTAGTAGAGGAGGAACATAAATAGGTTCAATTGACAAAACAGATGCCTATATCTGAAAAGCCATAGATGGAAGGCATAATTGAAAAAAGGATTAGTAGAAAGACCAGGAGAAAGGAGTATTTTGAATACTTGGTCAAGTGGAAGGGACATCTAGTTGAAGATGCCAGTTAGGAGGATGAAGCAGTAATTCAAAATCATGGGCATACCATGTAAGATCTCATGAACAGGAGTTCATGAAAACTTTCAAGCAAGGGAGTATGATGCAGGAGCATCGTACGCAGCCAGCCAAGTGAGCATGAAGGCAGAAGATAGATGGAAAAGCACCAGCACATGTTTTTTAAATGTTTTGAAAAGTTAATGAATGGACATTAATATGATAGCTGGGGGGAAGCGTACTTACATTTATGTCAATATATTGTAAACAAATCTTGAGCATTTCTCTTGTCTGTAGTATGTAGAGGCATTTATGCATAATGAATGAAATTAGGTAGATTTGAATTTGTAAATTAGACAGTTTAGAGGTGTAGGAGGGAAAATTGATATAGACACCCTCACCCTTGTATCATGGTAACATTATGATCATTCAGATTTCATAAGCTCGAGAGCTATAGCAGAGAGCTGTAGAGAAGAACCCATGTACATGAGCACTTGAGTTAATATATGAAGCTTGGACTCAACTTTCATGGTGTTATGATGCTTATTGTTTACATTTGTTGAATGGTATGTTTACAATTGGTTTGTTTTCTCTGTTATGAATTTATCTCAATGATATGTTGTGTGTATGATTTCATGTTGAGTGTATGAAGTTTGAGAGAGGAGAAGAGTGAGTTTCAATTGTTTCTCTTCCTGAGAATTCTTGCAAGGAGTGCAGTCTGCAAGGTGTGCGTTGATGAGGGTTTGAGTTTTATCTTAGAAAGCTCAGGAGGGATACCGTTGTTCTCATACCAGTTGAAGTGCAGGTGAAGCACAAAGCCGTGCAAGGTTTTCACAGGTTGGTTGGAACCTTAGAACTTATCAAATAAGGGAAAGATTGAGAGATTTCTGTTGCAAAGAGTGCACAGGGTTGGAGACTCAAATAACTAGAGGTTATTGAATATTTTCCGCAAGGAGTGCGTGCAGGGGTCCTTTTGGGAAGCTTGAGTTTACAAGTGAAAGATCAGGAAGGATAACACCTTTGAAGTTCTCAAAGGGGAGACAAAGATTGAAATCATTTCATAGAAGTCAAGTTCAGGAGGGAGAACAATGAATTGTTTGAATAGGGGTCATTGAAGAGTGCATCTGGTGGTTAGAATTCTCCGTGGAGAACTCGGGAAGTCACAAGGACCATAGGATCCAGAGGAAATGTATGGTTGTTAGGATTTAGATGAATCCTCCACCCTGACATCAAGAATCAATGTGGACCATTGATCGTGATCTGTTTGAGCCATCAGATCATTTCGGGGATTCGAGATTCGCAAGTTTAGAGTGCAGGCCAAAATCCTTGGTCACTCAAGATCCCGAATTGTGAAATGGATTATCAAGTGTGGAATTTTGGAACTTCAGTAATTCAGAGTTTGGCATACCAGAATTTTTGAAGATAAGGAGCTGGGACCCTTTTCTTTGAAAATCCTAAAGTTGCGAAACGCGGCATGCTTTAGGTGTGGGATTTCGGCACTTCGGGGCTTGGGAAACTAAGAAGGTAGTGACTTTGGAACCGAGAGTTTCAAACTCCTGGTTCATGAAATCCCGAAGAGGGAAAGGAAAATTCCAAAAAAGTTGAGAGGCAATAGCGTTGGCACCAATTGGGTTTCAAGACTCAAGAAGTGGAGTTGCTTCGTCAACGCAACTCCCAAAATTGTGAAAAGGGAAACACCAAAGAGGTGGGTCCCAAGCCTTTGTCAAAATATACGTGCGAAGAAAGTCAAAGGAGGGGTCAAGTTTTGGAGAAAATCTTGGAAAGAGCCATTTCGACGCTTTGGCACTTCGGAGTTCGGGAAGTAGAGGAGGCAGAGACTTTTGAATCAAGAGTTTCAAAATCCCAGTATGTGAAGTCCCGAAGGGATCGAAGTTGTTGGATCGAGGAGGGCTCACAGCCGTTGATCTCACAAAAGGTGTAATTTTGGAGTTCGGGGAATCAAAAGGGAATAAGAACGATTGTTGATTGTTCGTTCGAAGTCCCGAAAGCCTAAACTAGTGGAAACCAGGTGGCAGTTGCTCAATGCGTTGGAGGAGTCAACCGTTGTTGACATTTCGGGTTTCGGTGATTACAAAGAATTGTGGCATTGTGTCGAGAACCTCCAATTCGCAAAGTCCGAAATCTTGCAAGGATTAAACAAATGGTTTGACTTAACCCTCAACGTGGTTGTAGTGAAGATACTACGTGGATCTCAGCCCGAGGAAGGAGGTCCTGTGCCATAAAATTAGTCTTGCTTGGGAGATAATTTGAATTGTGTCCTTCTTACTCAGCATAGTCCTTTTCTCTACTGTTGTTACTTTGGGGAAATATTATGTTTTCCCTTTAGGCCTCTACACTAACATGATCTGCTCAAGAACCTACTTTATCCCTGTGAGCTCATCTTGCATTTTGTCTCTTTGGTGTTGGGATTCTTTGAATTCTTCCACTATGTGGTCCTGCACTCTCTCTCTCTCTCTACCATGAGGTATGCATCATACTCGGTGATAGTGTATTGTGGTAGTTTCTTATGTTCCTTTTTCTTCTTGTGCGGCCCCCATGTATGTATTATTAGCTACTTAGTTGGACTTATCTCTTGTGGGGTGGCTAATGAGGGGGTTTATTATGGTGTAGTGGCCCCTTCTCCTTGTTATTCTTGTCTTGTGGTAGTGTCCTTTTGTTCTTCCTGCACATATTTCTTCGATGCACTCCCCTTATTTTGTTGTGTTGACTTCTAGCCAGGTTACCTCGACTTTGTTGGATTTTGGGCACAACGGTGTCACTTGCAGGTGTCTTGGTTAACTCTGTGTCTACCTCTGTACCATTAAGCACTTCTTGATTTAGGACTGGAATCCTCTAGTCATCTTTTGAATCTCTCATCGCCATTTCTACTTCTTCTTTAGTGACATAGTATCTTAACTGTAGCCACTCCTTCCCTGGATCCCTGCGCGCTTGGATCCACATATTATTCCTTGTCAGTCTAAAGTTGGATATCTCTTTGTATTGTGCGACCACGCTTGGATTGATTCTCCAAGTATTCATAATGCTCTTATGTATCTCGCTGAAGTACTGCAAAAAGTTACCTATGTTGTCACTTCTATGCTTGGGGTCCAAAGTGCTCCCCAATGATGTGTAATGCGCTGCACAAAAATGACCTATCCATTCACAAAAATGAGAGTATGGGGTCTCCCTCCACCCGATCAATGCAATCAAAATGAGTAACATGAATAGTGGAACTTTGTTCCCAAGTCCTATGCATCTTTTCAATCATCGAGGAACAATTTCAATAAAGACAACCCAGCTTAGTGTAGTTCCATTGGCGCACTTTGTTGCAGCTGCGATGACCCTGGTAGGGACTTCCTCCTTGTGGATGTTTCTAAGAATCTTACAGGACATGATTTTGGTGGCCAATCTCATTGTTGTGTCATTTATCCTCTTGATTATGATCCCACGCAAGCCCCTCTCTGTGCTATAAGTTTTCTTCATCTTCTCATCCATGTCTTTCTCCTTTGTTTAATCATCATGGTATTGCACAGTACTCTTGCCCATAGATGGAAGACTTGTGATGAATGTAATTAGTTCCACGTCTATTGAGACAGTCTCCTCCAACCATAAGAATCCTCCATGGAGGACCGCCCTCAATTTCTTGACGTAGTTGTTGACCTCTTTCCCCTTGCTAAAATGGGGAATTTCTAGCAAGTTCATAATTCCTATGTTGGCCAAGCTGGTTTCCCATGGTTTTGGTTGTAGAATTAGGTCACCAAAGGGGCTTGTACCTATACTATTAAGGTATACTTTCTACACAAAGTCTAGGAATTCTCTAGCATCAGCCACATCATGGTATGAATATTTCAACTTCTCCACGCACCCCAAAAGTGTTGGAATGGTTTTCACCCTCTATGGAATGTGTGGTAGTACAATGGATGTGTTAGGCTACTTGCACAAGGACCGCACCATGGACCTCCATTTGTCTTTATTTGGCATCAATTTTTGGTTGGCTGGTAATATATTCCACAATACCCTCCTACTGTTGTGTAGAACCTACTCTGTGTGGTGGTCTCAGCACAACAACCTATGTTTGCACCGTGGTGGCCCCATTTTCTCTGTGGGATCCTTCGGCCCTCGCAGGTCTCTATGGGTTTCTTGTGTCTTCGCCCTGTTGGACCTACGCACTGTCATGTGAGCCAATGTCCATGCCCACCATGGTTGGTTCATGGGATTCTTCCATCACTGGTGTGGGGTTTGCTAGTTCTAAGTGTGGTGAGGGAATTGCATCAACATCAACGAATTCCCCCCTTTGTGCGGTTTTTGGCCCGATGTCACTGGTTTCGTAAGGTTCCCTAACACTGCTTCAATTTTCTCTCGGTGTTTGGCTTGGCGCTCCCATATTTTGTGGTGACATCATGGGCATTGGATTATTTCACTAGATGGTTGTCGACTAGCTTGCAATGTGCACTCGTCATGTCGGCTCTTCTTTGTGTGCTCTTCTAATGCTCTAGTTTGCAAATTCACAATAAGTTTTAAATTGCCCACATTTCTCCTTTATATAGTGTGTGAAATCAATGTTTTGAAGCTTCTTGGATAATCTTCCTTGGATTCTATTAATGCAATGAGTACGTCTCATTTAATTTCATAAATTCCCCCAACGGGCACCTTTTTTCCCTAACCATCATTTTTCTCTTTTTTGGACCGTTGGTACCTTTTCTGTGGTACCAAATTTTTTGAGTGCACCATGTATTTTTGTTATAAATTTCCCTTAGTGTGCATTGTGTCACCCATATTCTACTCGTAGAAATTTTTCTTTTCATCAAGCTGAGTCCAATTCCTCTGTGTACTGTATTTCCCAATATTTTTGTGTTTTTTGTCTTTTCTATTTTTGTATTTATTTTTCCTTCTTTTTCTCCTTTTATTTATTTTTCTCCTTTTTATATATTAACTTCTACTATAGTACACTATTTACATTATTTCTTACTGCGTTGTAACTTTTAAGTGATAGGAGGTCGATTGTCCCTGTATAGTTTCAGTCAACTCTCATTAATCAGTCCTTTTAGTTCTATGCCTCCCAAGTTTTTTCACTGTACAGTTCCCCCATTTGTGACAATCTTAACTTCATATGGCCCCATCCAATGCATTATGAATTTACTTGGATGATGAAAAAATTTACTGTCATAGAGAAAGACTAGGTCTCCTTCCTTGAAACTCTTCCTCTTGATATATCTATCATGTGAAGGTTTGTCTCTTCCTTTTTGTACTTCTTGATGAAATCCTTCCAGAATCCTATCCTCTTCCATTTACATTATCTCGTTTAATATTTCCTTTACTGCACCTCTTTATGTCATATTAGTGATTTTTGCTACACGTAGACTGGGTACTCAGAATTCCAGTGGCACCACTGCTTCTTTCCCATACACCAACCTGAATGGTGTCTTTGTTGTCATCTTCTTACATGTAGTCTTGTATTCCCATAGTACTGATGGTATTTTCAAATCCCAATAATCCCTATTGACATTGCATATCTTTTCCAAAGCATTATCCAAGATATTATTGAAGGCTTCTATTGTTCTATTTTCTCGTGGGTGGTATGATTTACTCTTCTGATGATAGAATTCAAACTCCTCATTCATAGCCTTGATAGTATTATTGATAAAGTGAGTACCTTGGTCACTCATTAAAGTCCTTGGATATCCAAATCTAGTGATCACTTGCTCAAACAAGAAGTGTGATGTTGTCTCTATGCTACAATATTTTACTGGTGCTGCTTTTGCCCATCTTGTTAAGTATTTTGTTGCAGTAATGATATATCTTGCTCCTAACCCATTTGTTGGTGGATTAATTAGTCCCACAAAGTATATTTCCCATTTTTATTTTTATTTTTATGTCCGGAGGAATCAACAACTAGTTGGGCACGTGCTCGCATTACACGTGTTCATGTTATCCAATTGCTACCACTATAACCTCTAGGTGTGCCCACGATTCCCCTTACGCGGCACACATTGTAAGTCGGGGTGAATTGAACTTGAAACCTCATGGAAATTCATTTTCACGACACTTGCCAATTGAGTTGCCCCCCAGGGGGCTGTATATTTCCCATTTTTTAAATACCTTCAAAGTTAATTTTTTTCTTAGGGGAATATCATCCCTTCTATTGTTTTTACCCACTAGTACATATTGGAAAAATTTTGACGTTTTATTTGCGACGTTATGGACAAAATTGGCCATACTGTCGAAAAATAAAGGAAATTTTAATTTTTTTTCTCCATATTTCCTGATAACATTGTTCTTGCGACGTAATACAAACACATGTTGCTATTGCGAAGAAGGTAGGAAGATGTCACTATTGTGATTCCATTGGATTTGCGTCTCTCTTGGAACGCTGGTAAAATAGTCGTCGCACTTGAGACGTTATGGAAACTAGGTTTTCCCCATCCCAATGGTCACCTAGTATTTGACCAAGTCAACTATAGTCAGAATTGTGAATTTATAAAATCTATAAATATGTTTCATTTTACATATGTTGCAACAAGTTTGCTATAATAACGACACTTCAAAAAGGGTATAAGCCTTTCTTCTTGGCGAACAAAAATCATGTATTTTTTCAGTACATTTCTATGGGGAAGAATGTCAAAAAACATTAGAGCTGGGAAAAGAATTAAAGAGGGTGAAAAGGGTGACGATAAATGTTATTTTCCTTGCAAATGTTGTTGTACTAGATGTCCCAAAAGAGGTTTAATAGAAACAACTAAAACACATTGTATAAAATATGGGCACATGGATGGGGGATCAAATGAATATCGTCCCATGGTAATTAGCTATATATACATTCATTATCTGTTTTAATATTTATTGTATTCTCAAAATTTTATATTGTTTTATAAATGCACTAATTTTTCATGATTGTTTGTAATTATAAAGTTAGATTTTCCCCCTAAATCTATGCACAAAGCACCAAGTAGTAGCAGAAATGATGTTGTAGTACAAGATGAAGAACGTGAAGTAGATAATGAAGATAAAGCTAACAATCCCATGGAAGTAGATGACAATAATAACATAGTTCAAGATGATGGGACAAATCAAATGATCCAAGACTTATTCGGTCATCCATATGAGGATCATGGGGATAGTAGTGATGGTATTTATGATGAACCTCTAATTGAAAAGGAAAATAAATGACATGATAAAGGGTCAAGAGAAAATATTCTCTCCGCTACATTGTTGTTGGTGAAATTGAAAGTTACAAATCATTTGTTGAACACTTGTATGACACAGATCCTAAGGTATGTAATACATTTCATCACATCTACATAAAGGTTGACTTTTCCCCATTTTTTTTAGTGTTAATTAATGTGTAAAATAAAAATTCAATATTTACAATTGCTATTCTTACATTAATTGCTTATTTTTTATGTTTTAGATTGTTAGGTGAATTCATGTTACCCTCTTCAGATATTTTACCTCCCACATATCGAGATTTACATGCCATTATGAAAGACATTGGAATGGAGTATCAAAGTATAGATGCATGTCTTGATGATCATATTATATATTATGGACAACATGTGTCGAAAAAATAATGCCCGATATGTGGTATCAGTAGATATCGAACCGATTAAGTAACAAAAATGGTCCCTCGAAAGGTTTTCTGACATATTCCCATAATTCCACATTTGCAATGACTGTTTAGGTGCCAAAGCATAGCATAGTTTATGGATTACCATGCACTAAATAGAATTGAAGATGGAGTTCTTAGAATGCCTTCATATGGTTATGCATTTAAGGAAATTGATGCAAAATGGTGATCATTTACAGATGAACCTCGTAATGTTAGGCTTTCATTGGAAATTGAAGGTGTTAATCCATTTGGAGAGCTTCTATCTGTTTACTCAGTGTGGCCTATTTTTGTTATCAACAATAAAATTCCTCCTTGGATGTCAATAAAGAGGGAGCACATAATGTTGACAATGAGTATTCCAGGTATTTGTTTACATTAATTTTTCGAATTTAAAATTTTCATTTTTCTCTTTTTTTGCACAACATATTTTATTTATTTATTTATGTATAAATACATACCATGGTAGTAATTTCATGCAATTTCAAACAATTAGGTAAGTACCAATTTAAATATATGAATGTGTATATCGAGCCTCCTATCAAAAATCTACTAAATTTATGGGAGGGAATCACTATGTATGACATTTGTAAACCAATTGGGAAAAAGAGATTTCAATGTCATGGAATACTTTTATGGACAATTCATGATGCCCCAGGACTAACACATTTTTGTGGTATGCAACGTTCCATATTGCATGCTTGAATAGTATATAATTAATTGAATATATCATGCTATTGTTTAAATAATCATTTTGTATATCAATGATTCACATTAATCCATCTCTTGCAGGTCTTCAAACAAAGGGTAAATTTGCATGTCTAGTTTGTGGTCCTAAGATGAAATCTCGTCGGTCAAAAAGTTTAGGAAAGGATGTGTTTGATGAGTATAGACACCTCCTCTCTAAGAACCATAAGTATTGTACTATTGAAAAATATCTTTTCAATGGGAAACAAGAGACTAGACTAAAACAAAAAAGAATGACACCTCACCTATGGAAGTTAGCATATGACAGAATTAATCCTCAAGGTATGCATTTTGTTTATGTATTGTAAATGGAATCATGTTTTGAAAATTTATTTTAATTATTCATTTTATTTTACCGCATTTGATAAATAGTGTTCTAATTTTTTTTATGCTTCATCAATGTCGTCATCGTGAAGGTAGTAATAATGGGCTTCCACGAGGAATGAATTGTTATCCAACTCAATTCATGAGGTCTCCTTACTATGAGGACCTACAAATAGTTCATTTATTTGATACAATGCATATCGAGAAGAATGTGACAGAAACATTATGGAGAATCATACATGGTAGGAGGGATAAAGAAAAAATGTCAAAATTTGTAATGACATTCAAGAAGCCAATCATGCAATACAAAGTGTGATTCGATCAAATAATGATGGAGAACAAAATAACCTTCCATGGTTATTAATAGAGCAACAAAGAAATGGTGTAAAAGAGGTCATTCAAAAAATTAAATTTCCCATAGGTTTTTGTTCAAACATAAATAATATCTTAACAAAGAAAGGTGAATTTGGTGGGGTAAAAACACATGATTGGCATACCTTCATTAAGGTAACTAATCATTCTGGTATTCATATTTATATATTGGTCATATACA
>ML799716.1:12359-24514 GCA_009831015.1 Picea engelmannii | reverse complement strand
GTAATTCTTTCCATCATTCTTTCCATTTCTTTAGCCAAAGAATCCAATTTGGAATCTGAGGTCGACGTGGAAGGTTCTTCTTTAATTGTGACTCTCCTCTCTGACCTCTGACGTGCCCTTTTTTCCAACAAATTGGCCTCCACACTTATAGCACTTTTTTGCATGTCTTCCAGGGTGGTAGAATTTCTTTCCCTTAGTTGGTATGACATGTCAGCATCAAAACCATCGAGGAATTTTATCAATGCCAAACCCTGTTGAGGTTTGATTTCAGCTGGGATTGCGTTATACAAGTTGTTGAAACGAGTGCAGTAATCTTGCACTGTCTCACCTTGATTTCTTCTAATATTTTCATATTCTAACAAAATTTGCAGAGGGTTTTTCTTTACCTCCCATCTGTCTAGAAAACTTCTTTGGAATGCGGTAAGGTCAAGGACTGAGGCGGAACACAACCCTTTATACCATTTTTTAACATCACCTGTCAAACTTTGGGCAAACAATCTCATTTGAACGTCATCTTCATCTACTTCATGCAGATCATAATAGTCATTCATTTTATCTACGTGTTGTTGTGCGCTCAAAGGTCCAGTTGCATCGAACTGTGGAAGTCTCATTTGATAGTCTTGTGGCATGTCATGAAGAGGCATAGCCAACACCAAGGGAGCATATCGAGCTGCCATGATGCATGGAGAAGGTGGGATAACAGACTGGATGACCAGTGAGGTGGTGACTGAAGACGAGGACATGGAGGGACTGGATAGAACTGAGGGAGTGATTTACAGTTTCACAGTGGGAGACAGAACTTCAGGGGTTCAGGGTTATAAAACAGTTGGGTTGAAAATGATTCCAGTCACGAAACTATCGGACCGTGTTCTAATCGTGCTTTGTTGGGAAAAGGTGTCAAAGTCAAGGTTTTGAAAGGTAATGGGTTCCCCTAAAAAGGAAAGGGACTTATGCAAGGTAAAATGACTCACTGAGCTTTCAAATACGGTCTTTTTCCTGAGTAACTATTCTGGGTTATCTGTCACTATCGCAAGTTCTGGGTCTGGATGAGATCGAGTATAAACTTTCTTATGAGCCAGATTTCTTTTTGATTTTTTATATATATGCTTTTTAGTGTTATGAGTCCGAAAATAATATGTACAAATTTTAATCAACCTCTAAACATTACTTTCTTCTCAAATTTGCAATCTTTCAGGAACAAACTTTCTTTTTAGGGAAAGGAAAACGTGAAATTATAAATTTTTATATGTCCCGTTCCCCAGCGGAGTCGCCACTATGTTAGCACTTGGTAAATTTCCTAGAGGTTGACAGCAGAAGAAAACTACTAAGGTAACTTTATCCAACCACTTTCGAAGCTGGGATCTAGCCCTTCCAACTTCAGAGAGGGATCTCTCTATATGATTTAGCTATGTTTCCAATTTTAAATATTAGGCTAGGTAACGAAATAGGTCAGTTTTGTTGTCAAAGTGTTTTTTCTAATTGGTTGAGACAATCTACACATCCATTGGGCTATGGGGTCTGTGTTTTAATAAAATATGAAATCCAAACCAGAAACACAAAGGAAAACTTTCACAGAGCGAGATAATATAATCACTGGATTCTTTAATAGCATAAATGATGAATAGTAGAAAAGATGAGAAAGATAATTTCAACAAAGAAGCAGTTAAGAATTTCTTTATTGAAAATACCAGAAGATAAAACAATTAAATCTTTCGAGTCAGAAACAGGGTGTACGAGATAAATCCTGCAACATTCGTTACTCTTAAAGATTAGATTTAGAAAATAGTATGATAACAAAGAAAGAATAACATTCAACTTAGAGAGAAAAACATCACCAGTGAATACACGCAAGAATCCTGTAAAAGTGCCTCCTTTTATTAATGGAAGATCTCTTCAAAACGATTACAGCCTGATAGCGTCAGGGTGTGAAGATCAACAACCCTCAATACTTAGAAAGGTGAAGTATTTATAACTCAAATTACAAACGATCCTGGCATTAATGACCAGGACGTGCTAAATCTATTTTTAGCCTAACTATCTTAACAAATTTCCTAAATCTAGGCACTGCTTGATGATGTGGTGTAACTGCACGCTGATTTCTGGGTGGGTTGTTGATGAAGCCTCTGCACGAATTCATCTGAATGGACAACTGACTGGACCTAGACAACTCATCTGCTAATCGATCAGATCACAGAGTTCCTCCCATCTAAGATGACTGGGCATGTTGACTTTGAGCAGTCTTCGATACACTTCGTCCATTTCTGTGTACTTGGCGAATGTAGGCTTTGTGAGGAAGATGTATCGAATTTCATGTTGGATACTTATGTCCCATTGAAGGGCATATAGGAATGCCTTGCCATTGATGCTCCCTTGAATTCCTGCAAACTTTGAGTTGTCCTTAGCCATATCGGCTAATCTCTTCTTGTAGTCTGGGAGTGTCATCAATTTATCATTGATTACCTTCAGACCAGGTAGACCTTTCTTCTGAAGAGCCTCAATATTACTGAAGAATCTTTGTACCCCTAGGTCCATGGCCTGAACCTTTTCTTCCAGCTGAAGCATTATTCCTCTCTTGGTAAAAACTCTTTTAACCTCAAGGATGGTCTCTGTTCTGTCTTCAATTTTCAGCTCTTCCAGCTCTTCCCTGGTCTAAGAATTGAGGAACTTGATTATCTCGTTTGCCTATGTTGGCATGTCTCCCAACTCTACTCTGATCTTCTCAATGGCCTATTTGCTCCTCTAGACCAAGTCATTCTACTCAAACATGATCTGGATCATGGGCCATATCTCGTTCATGGACTTAGTGATGTCTTTCCATACACTCTCTTTCACCTCAGCTAAAGTATTTCCTACCACTATTTGCTTCCAGAGATGTTGTAGCTCCTGCTTGAGTTGCTCTGTTACCTTCTTTTCCTTGGAGAGGCTGGTATGAAAGGAATATTTGAGTTCCTGAAGGTTCTCAATCTCCTTTTTCAACCTGTTGATCTCTGTTTCCTGCAAGTTCATTTTTTCCATGGACTTAGCTAGGTCGACTGTCTTCTCTTGGGATGTCAATGGAGTTGCATATGGGACTTCTGTCACTGATGTTGTGCTCACTCCTGAAATTGGAATAGAACTCAATGGAATGACTTCCATTGGCTTCAGTTTCTCTTTCTCTTTTAATAGCTTCTCCATCTCAGATTCTATTTCTTTAAGCTGTGCATTCTGCTACATGAGCAGCTTGAGCATCTCATCTTTCTCTCCTTCCTTCTTTGCTATCTCCTTCTCTTGTGAATCCTCTATGGGTGGGAGCTTCAGTTGTTTCCTCAAGGAGGCTATGTCATCATTCTTCTTCTTGATCATTTCCTCAGCTGCTTTCACATTTGGAGGATCATAACCGATCTTGAGGACCAGCTCCTCCAAATTCTTGATCCTATTGTCCTTTGCAAAGGACGAAATCTTTTCCAACTTAAGTTGTGTTTGAAAATTGTTTAGGGACACCTGTAGTTTGGACGCAGAAGTGGAAGCATGCACCAACGTATAGAAAACCATTTCCCCTGTCTGTTTGTGCAGATCCATCTAATCGGTCGGATGCACGTCCTTCATCTGGAACTTGAAGGTGGCCCTTTTATAGTCAGTGATCACCTTGGGTCTGGTACCTGTGCCTGGAGGAATTCCATATGCATTCTTCCCTTCTCGGTGTCGAATGTCGATACCAACCTATGTTGTGCAGTCAACATCTGCTTCTAGAACTGGGCACAAGTACTGTTGGTCTGGGTCTAGTTCCTTTTCTTGATCAGCTCATACTTCTCGAAGATACTCAGCTTTGGTCCCACCTTGCCTGGTTGGGTGGTCAATGGAGTATTTGTAGATTTTTCCATCACTGCTGAGGTTATGGCCTTATGGAGGCTCAAACCGAAGGGTGGCCTATCAACCTTGGTTGTTGTTGTAGACGAGGATTCTTTTTCTCCAGTTGGGCCAGGAACTGAAATTGTCTTGGGCCTCTTAGTGTGCAGCTGGAACTCTTCGGACGATACCTCCATGACAGGCAGAGATAAATCTTGTTGAGGCCTTTTTTCCTTCGGGACCTGTGGCGTTGTTGTTTGAGATACAGTGGCCGGGGGATCCTGTTGTTCTACTTCAATCAACGTGTTAGGCTCCCGGGCTATCTGATTTGCGAACTTCTCAACTTCAGGCCTAGACACATGAACATAAGGGATGTTTTTGTTCTTCACCCTCTTCTCTGAGATGATCCCACATGGATCATAATGCCATGGGAATCTCATGAAGAACTTCATTTCTCTCAACATCCTGTCTGCTTCTTCCCCAACGCCACGATTGTTGCAAATGAAGGAGCCAATCTGCCCCTTGATTCTAAGCTGCTTCTTTTTCTTCATTGACACAAAGTGTATATCATCAGAATTTATTATCTGCCTTATATATTCCAATGTGAAAATTCTGACAGGCAGGTACTTGGGTAGCTTATACGGGGCCAACTTGCACCCGTATACTCTGATCTCGGTATGATTTTGATACAAGTACCAATCCCCAGTCTTTGTGTTGTTAGAGAGATGCAGGATCCTATGAACTTCATCGTTTATCCGAGGCTCGGGCCTGCCGCCTAGCATACTTACCACAGGGTGGTAGAATTGGTCGATGAACTCCTTGAAACTAAAATCAATGGAGTTGTGCTTGAGCAAGGAGGTCCATGCTGTGACTTCCTGAGGTATGCCATCTCCATCCATCTTATGCATGGAAAAGCTAAATTTATCTACCTGGAAGAAGACGAACAAGTATTCTAGTATCAATGAGTATCTGAACATGCCTTCTGTGCCAAAATTCATGAACTGTTCATGAATATTGTTAGCCAAGAATGTGCTGAAGTCAAACTGGGTGGTGGGATTTTCATTGGTGGAGCTGATGGATAGAAAACCCAAAATGGGTTCACCTACCCACTGATTAGAATAGTATCCTAACAAAGCAAAAAGGGATGAGATGACCTGGTTTCCCTTGGTGGATAACATGGAAGATGGATAAGGAGGATTTGTGGAGGGAAATTGAGCGGATGTGGGAAGGAAAAGATCGAATATTTGAGATCTTTGGGGGAATGTCATTTTCTAGTATAATTCTGTAAGAATTTCCAGGTTGAAAGGTGACGTAGAGTCGGCTCGGGGAATTTGCATCATCTGGTCTATGGATTCAGGCATGATGAGGAACAGGATCTCTCCGGATGAGGAGACGACAGCTCTTTACTCGGGGATATAATGGGCTTGACACTTGAGAGCAAACTCGGGAAAATGGTCGATCTGAGGGAAGAGGTAGAGGGGTAAATTGGACTCCCAGAGTCCAATTTCATCACTCTGGTCCAGGAAAACTTCCCTGAGCCACGACTGGAGGTCTGAGAAATCAAAATCGCATTTTGTATTTGCGATTAACTGGTCTTTTTCGACCAGTGGGATCTTTTCCAGGTCGACAGGAGGCGGGAGAAATGGATTCTCCTCTCTTTTTTCTTGTTTGGACTTTGGTGCCATTTTTGTAATAGTACCTGGAATAAACACAACGTTGGTGGGGGTGACTGACTGTGGATGAGGGAAATGGAATGTAACGGAGGATTAAGTGGTGAATTTCTCTGGTGCGATGGGTGAATAGAGAAAGTAAGGGGAATAATGGTAGTTTTAATTAAACTAGGGTCAGTTGGGCGTGGGGGATAGGTCAGCTGGATTACAGATAGTTTATCCAGTAATAAATGGCCAACAAATCATTTGAGGGTGAGATGGCGGGTGACGGTGACTAAGGGATACAGACGGGTGACGTGGCAGCTATCGATTAGAGGTAAAAGTCATAGTAAGGGGCTTTCCATGAGAGAATGGGGGGGAAGGACTAACAACAGTTATGGGACATGACCATTTCGGGAAAAGTGGAAGGTGATGTAGAGGATGACAGGACTCAGGGCCATTAGATCATTGCCACGTATAACAAGGGACCTGCCAGAGGAAGAATACCATTCTGGACCCCCCCCCTCGGTTAAAAGCAGATCATCCAGGGGGTCCGAAATCCATTTTGGGTCGTTGATTTGCGCACCTGCTTCTAAGCCGTAGATCTTTGCATGCTCTTTATCACTCATTTCGGACCCCCCCCCCCTCCATTAAAAGCAGAATGGATAGGAGGGTCTGAAATCCAATGCTGACCATAGATTTGAGCGCGAGTCTTATCATCGATTCCGGACCCCCCCGGTTAAAAGCAGAAGGGTCAGGGGGGTCTAGAATGATCTGTCCACCGTAGATCTGGGTGCCATGATCAGGACCTTTGATATGTGCAGGGAGTATAAGTGGGGAGCGGAAAACACATGCGTCGGGGAAAAACTTAGGATAAATGCATTTTATGGGTTTTTCCAAGGTTTTTCAAGTAGACACCACCATGGGGCTTGATCAAACTATATTTTAAGTATCTGAAACATGATGCAACACTTACATCAAACGAGTTCTTATTGAAATGAAGAAACAAAGCAATCTAGCCTATATTATAACCTATCTTCCTATGACAATCAACCCAGATTAGACTGTTGGGTCAAGAAATTACTTTACCCTGGGGCTATCTGACCAGGATTAGACAGTCTGGCCAGATTTATTCACTAATCTAACCTAGACAATTTAGCTAAGATTAAACTATTTAGCCAAACTCATTCACTACCCTATCAACATCAATTTAAAAAAGAACTTGGCCATGCTTGAAAGGTATGGACCAAGTTACTATTATTGGATGGGGATTTTATTGAAATTCTTTTATGCCCTCTTTTTCTTTCCTTTTTCTTTTCTTTCTTTTTTCTTTTTTCTTTCTTTTTTCTTTTTTCTTTTTTCTTTCTTTTTCAAATTATTTGCAGAATGAAAAATCATTTGTCAACAAAAACACTAGAGACAGATAATATCCCAATCACCAGTTGATCCTATAACTTATAGGGTGATAAAAGGTTCCTTCAGAAATCAGTTTAACCACTAAAAGGAAGATCATGGAGAGAAACAACGTGTATAAAAATGAAATACCATAGTTTGATGGAAAAAAGTATGCATTTTGGAGAATAAGGATGAAGACATATATACAGGCACAAGGATTTGAAATTTGGCAATCAATTGTAGATGGATACACAGTACCAACAGTTTTGCCAACAAATGACAAAGCAGTGAAACTCGGTCAAAATAATTCCAAAGCCAGAAATTGCACTTCTGAATGGTCTTAGTGAAACGATATTCACCAAAGTTTCACATTGTAAATCCGCTAAAGAGATTTGGGACAAAATTCGAAATATTTATGAAGGAAATTCAAAAGTCAAAGCAACAAAGCTTCAAACGTACAGAGGTCAGTTCAAACAACTTAAGATGAAGGAAGATGAGAATATTGCAACTTACTTTTTACAAGTTGATGAAACAGTAAATGCAATCATAGGATTGGGAGAAGAAATCGAAGAATTTGTAATTGTTCAAAAGGTACTAAGATCTCTTCCTATGAGATTTGACCCTAAGATATCAACACTAGAAGAAAGAGCAGATTTGAACTCAATAAGAATGGACAAATTACATGGAATCTTCACAGCATGTGAAATGAGAACTGAACAGGAAAATCCAGATATAAAAGAAGCATCCTTCAAAGCATCCAAAAAGTCAAAGAAAAAATAAAAATAACTTAGCAGCAACAGTGACATCTTGAAAGATGATGAAGAAGTGGCCAACTTTGTCAAAAGAATAAACAAGGGAACCAATGACAGGTATAGAGGTAATCTTCCTTTGATTTTTTTTTAATTGTGATGGTATTGGTCATTTTTCTAACAAATTTCCTCATAAGAAAAAGAGAAATAATGAAGGTTACTCAAATAGAAAACAAACATATAAAGGAAAAAGAACCACAAAGAAAGTTTTCAGGAAATGATTATGCACCAAAGAAGACATCTCATCATTAGATGAAGATGAAGTCAGTGACAATGAGACATAAAGATTTATATTCATGGCAGTAGAAGAATCTGGTAAAGAAGACTCTGAAGAAGAATATGAAGAAGTCGAAGAAGAATATGAAGAGGCATAAGTTGACTACCAAGAATAATTGATGTGTGCCATAGAAGTTATCAGAAGAGAAAAGAAGAAAAACAAGAAACTACAAGCGAAATCAAACAAGAAAGAAGACACTCAAGAACTAGAACAAATGATCACAAATTTGAAGGTTCAAATAGAAGAAGATAAAAGAATTGAAGAAACACTCAAAGAACAACTAGAAGAAAAAGACAAGATCATTGGAAATTTAGAAGCAGAGATTGTCACATTAAGAAAGGATCTTCAAAACAAAAATATGTAGAACATCTCAAAATTTTTGGATGGCATTATTAGCAGTCAAAAACCTCATCATGAAAATTCTGGACTTGGATAAAATCAGACATAAAAGGGATCGATCTCAAAAACAACTGAGCAAGAAACATATCCAAAAAGCTATGCAAAAAAAACCAAATGGGATAGGAAGATCTACAAGGAAGATTACAAGGACACTCCTCCACTGAGAAGATTCAAATTTCAGAATCACCAACCTATAGATAGGCCTCAGAAAGAAGAAGAATTCATATGAGTACCTCGTTTCATAAGATCTTCAACTCCCAGGTATCAAACTATCTTTTTTGGTTTATGTTATGCATGCATTAATTTTGGACATAAAGTTGTTAATTGCAGAGCTAACAACAGGAACATAAACAACTTTGAAAGTCATACACAAAAGGGTTATCCAAGAAGGCGTAGTGAAACACAATGAAGAAGTTACAACAAGTTTGAATCCTTGAGAACTGAAGTGGAATGTTACAAATGTAACAACTTTGGACACATGGCCAAAGATTGCAGAATGATAGTCCCTCCTAGAGAATTGCAACATAATAACAACTATCAAAGATAGGAACCTCAGAAAAGGACATGGATAAGAAAGAAGAATCAATATAGTAATGAAGAAAGCACACTCACTCTACAAGCTAAGCATAAGAAATGTGGTTGGTATGTTGAAAAAGGTTGTTCAAAACACATGATAGGTGATAGAGACAGGTTTCTTACTTTAAGAAAGGAAAGAGATGGATCAGTCTCCTTCAAAAATGATGATTTGGCTAAAATCATTGGAAAAGGCACAGTTAGAATTAGGGACAAGAATACAAAGGAAGAAAAGGTTCTACTTAGTAGAATATATGAAACATAATCTTCTAAGTGTGAGTCAAATGTGTGACCAAGGTCATAAAGTTACTTTCAATTCACAAAAGTGCGAGATAAGAAAAGAAGGTTTAGGAAAATTGATTTCTACAGCTATGAGAACTTCAAGCAACATATATGTGTTAAGTGAAATTGGAAATGAAAAGTGTTGTCTAGGAAAGGAATATGAAAGTTAGCTATGGCACAGAATAATGGGTCACATACATTTTGATAACCTTTTCAAAGTCAGCAAAAGATAAGCAGTTAGAGAAATTCCCCAGATCATGAAACCAACCAACACTTTATGCAAGCATTGTCAACGAGGAAAACAAACAAAGACCAAATTCAAATCATAGGAATATTCAAGGACAAGACCACTGAAAATTGTGCATATTGATCTAGATGGACCAAATACAACAAAGGGTTTAAAAGGTGAGAAATACTTTATGTTATTAGTTAATGATTATACAAGAATGACTGCAGTTTCTCAAGAATAAGTGAGAATATTTTGAAAAATTCAAGATCTATAAGGAAATGGTAGAAAATTAAATGGATTCAAAAATCAAATGCTTGCGATATGATAATGGAGGATAGTTCACTTCAAAGGAATTTATGGACTATTGCATTAGTCATGGAATAAAAAGGAAATTCTCCATTGCTAGGACACCTCAATATAATGGAGTTGTTGAAAGAAAGAACATGGTAGTACAGGAAATGGCTCGAACAATGATAATGGATTCCAAATTGACAAACATTTTTTGGACACGTGCAGTGCATACAACAATTCACATTAAAAATAGAGTAATGATAAAAAACAACACTGACAAAACTCCCTATGAATTATGGAAAGGAAGACCAGCAAATGTGAAGCACTTCGGAGTTTTGGGGAGGAAATTCTATATCAAAAGAGAAGATGGGAGAATGGGAAAGTTTGACTCTCGTGTGGACAAAGGAGTACTTGTTGGTTAATCAAGTACAAGGAAAGCATACAAGTGTTACAACCTGAGATTGAATAAAGTTTTGGAAAGAATCAACGTAACAATTGATGAAACAGGTAGACGAGAATTAAAGGAAGAACAAAATGAATCAATGGAACAAATTTACGAAGAATAAGAAAAAGATGAAAAGGAAGTACAAAGGGAAGATGAAGAAGATCTGACAAAATCAAAAGAGAAAGTTCAGCAAGTGCCTCCAAAGACACCTAGCAGACAAGTACAAAAGAATCATCCTTCAGATCAGATTATCAGAAACAAAGATGCAGGAGTTGAGACTAGAAGAAGAATTTGTTCACCAGAACAAACGCACCTAGCACTCTCATCTATGATTGAACCAACCTATTTTGAAGAGTCCAACAAGGATGAATTTTGGAATAAGGCCATGGCTAAAGAATTGGATCAAATAGAGAAAAATGATACTTGGGAATTGGTTCCAAGACCAAAGGATAAGAATGTGATCGACACAATGTGGGTATATAGGAATAAATTGAATGAATATGGAAAGGTTACAAGGAAAAAATTTAGATTGGTATGTAAAGGATATGCAAAGGTTGAAGGAATTGAATTTGAATAGACATTTTCCCCAATTGCCAGAATGGAAGCAATCTGATTGATTTTAGCTTATGCATGCTCCAAAAATAATAAATTGTATCAGATGGACGTAAAATTAGCTTTTCTAAATGGGGAACTTGAAGAATAAGTATACATTGGAAAACAAGAAGGATTTCAGTTTTCATAGCACGTATATTATGTGTGTAAATTAAAGAAGGTATTGTATGGTCTAAAACAAGCTCCTAGAGAATGGTACTCTAGACTGGATAAATATCTGTAGCAGGAAGGGTTCAGGAAAGGAAGTGCAGACAATAACCTCTACATCAAGGTAAGTCAATATAGTATTTTATTAATTGAATTTTATGTTGATGATATTACTTTTGGTAGTGATGATGACAGGTTAAGCCAGAAATTTGCAAAGGATATGCAGAATGAATTTGAAATTTCATTACTTGGAGAAATGTCCTTCTTTCTAGGACTTCAGATACGTCAAAATCACCAAGAAATTTTTATTTCTCAAACCAAGTATATCAAATAAATGATAAAGAGGTTCGGAATGAAATATTGCAACCTAGTTATCACTCCCATGCGAACCAGTTGCAAGTTAAGAAAATATGATGATTCAAAGTCTACAGATTAGAGGAAATACAAGTCAATGATTGGTAGCCTACTATATCATGTGATAACATCTAGACCAGATGTAATGCAAGAAGTTAGACAGGTGGCATGATTTCAAGAAAAACCAAAGGAATCACATGTATTAGTAGTGAAGAGGATTTTCAGATATCTCAAAGGAACATAAGAGTTTGTATTGTGGTATCCAAAAGGAAAGGATCTATCACTTATTTCCTACATAGATGTAGACTGGGCAGGTTGTATTAATGATCCACGAAGCACCAATGGAATAGTGTTCTACTTGGGTGAGTGTTTAGTATCATGGATAAGAAAGAAACAATCATCAATATATTTATCTACAGTCGAGGCAAAGTATATTGTAGGAACAACATGTTGTACACAGGTTCTTTGGATGAAACAAAATCTGACAGATATACAGGTTGAGTATGATGAGCCCATTCCAATCTATTGTGATAATACAAGAACCATCAATATCTCAAAGAACCTGGTAATTCACTCCAAGACAAAGCACATTCCAATCAAGTATCACATTCTATGGGAATAGGTTGTAGAAAATAGCATCAGAGTTGAGTATGTGGACATAAAAGAACAAGTGGAATACATCTTTACATAACCACTTCCACGGGAAGCCTTTGAGTATCTTCACCAGAGACTTAGAGTTATTTATAATCCAAAATGAATTCTTTTGAATGTTTATCTTATATTTATTAGATGTACACGAGGAAGTACCATAAAGAGGACAAATCAATCAAGGGGAGAAACCCCAGATGGAAGGATACCTTTTCCATTG
>ML799715.1:477132-492152 GCA_009831015.1 Picea engelmannii | reverse complement strand
GGTGGATAATGTTACACATGCCAACACACTAGATCAATACATTTATATCATTTGCAATATTAGGAATATCATTTGTTTCTAGCTCATAGGAATTTTATATTCAACCTAACTTTTGCTAGATGCCTTGACTTTTGCTCATGGCTTACAAGGCTTGACTAGGCTCACAGAGGTTGTACGTTCCCCTTGACTTTTGCACTAGTCTGTTTATGCTCACGGAGGTTGTACGTTCCCCCTGACTTTTGCACTAGACTGTCTATGCTCACAGAGGTTGTACGTTCCCCCTGACTTTTGCACTAGATTGTCTATGCTCACAGAGGTTGTATGTTCCCCTTGACTTTTGCATTAGACTTACATAGCATCTCGTTTGTCATGACTTTTGGTTTGACTCACAGAGGTTGTACGTTCCCCCTGGCTTTTGTCAATATCTCACAAGACTGGTGGATTCTCCAAATCTCCCTGGCTAGCCTCAGGGTGGCCCATATGGCCTCTCATTGGAGAATGATTGTCGATGCTGCCAAATTTAACAGTAACTTGAATCCATTCTAGGGTTACATCGTTGAGCTTGCTGATGGATAAGTATAACCGCTTCAATTGCGAACCCCAAATAGAGATTGCTTTTGACAACTCCACCATGTAGATGTCATTTTCATTGCCCACAATAGCAAATTTATTCAAAGTATGCATTTTAGTGGATGCCAAAACCCTAAGCATCCAATCTTCCTCTTTCCACACATTTGTCCGACGACAATATGAATAAGCTTCCACTGCATTCCGTTGTGGCATTCCAAGCCTACTAAGGGCTTCGATCCTCATCCAACCCCTTTATCCAATGGCTACATTTATTTCCACAGAGAGGCGGTAACAAATCGCCAATGGAATGAGATGTAGCCTGTAGATTGACGGTTTTGCAATCGTTATTGGTGGTAAATTTTTCAAGCTCAGGGCTCCTCTCGATATGGCTTCGTTGGAGAGAAGCTAGCATCAACTTAGCAAATTTTGCGGAAGTTGTAAAGCCATCATTTGTCTCTCCGCCCCTTCAAAGTTGTAGTTTTGTTACTACTTTACATGTTACAGTCCAACTGCTCACTACAAAGATAGGACTTAGAGAATTTGAGCAACAAAGGGAGATTATCAAAAGAGGTCTTTGTATATCGTAAACTGTTGGTATCTATTAATGTTTGAGTATATATTAAAGCGTTGAGTATATATTAATTTTTGTGAGAAATTGTCATGCCTAATTGGACAATTTTTCTCAACTTGAAGCGTTGTAGTCTCATTGTGCGTCCTTTTTTGCTTTGAAATACCCGAGTTCTTGGCTAGCTCTAGAGGTCTATTGGAAAATGCATTCTCTTGTCTCAACAAGTGGTATCTTGGTTCTGGAAGCACTTCCTTTGATGGACAACATGGAGGTAGTAAGAGAGGATGCATAAAGAAGAACTTAAGAGGCAGGGGGATAGGCATAATCCCCTTGAGAAATATGATCTTCAATGTGTCCATTGTGGGAAGAATGGACATGAGGCAAAGACATGCAAAATCCCTTGGAAAAAGATCAAAGACAAGCAAGATTAGAAAGAAGACATAAATAAAGAATTAGATCCGGCGAAAGGTAAAGCACCTGGATCTACTGATTATATTGTTGTTGCCCATTACAATATTGGAGTAACTGAAGATTTGTTTAACACTTCATTTGCTTCTTGGAGAGGTGCATGGTTACTTGACACAGGTGCAACATGCCACATGACCTTCGGGAGAGATTTCTTTGAAGATTTCAATGACAATGTAGATGGTATAGTCTATTTTGCAGATAAATCAAGTCTCAAACCTTTGGGAATTGACACCATCAGGCTTAAATTGCCTGGATTCTCGAATTTTCTTCTGCATGATGTGCTCTATCTTCTTGAGTTGCAAAGGAACTTGCCATCTATTGTGGACATTCGACAACAAGGCCACTCTATTCATATCTTCGATGGCAAAGTTGAAATAAGGAAGGCTTCCGAGAACATGGTCGTTATGACAGGAGTGGAGAATGAAAGATTGCTGAAGTTGAAAAGGACATCTACTTATGCACATAATTCTGCATACTTCTCTCACCACGGTGAAGGTACATTTCCATCTAGTCTCTTATGGCCTGCTAGATTTGGACACATTAATTATGACAACCTTTGTTTGTTGAAAAAGAATTGTGTTTCTGGTTTGTTCACCGTTCCAAGGAATTTGAAGCAATGTGAGGCTTATATCCTTGGAAAACACAACAAGCAACCATTTCATAATTCTACTTTGAGAGCACATAGAAAAGTAAAGTTTATACATTCTGATTTGTGTGGTCCCATGCATGTTCCATCTGCTAATGGCAGTAGATATATTGTGACCTTTATTGATGACTACACCAGAATGTGGTGGGTGTATTTGTTGAAACATAAATCTCAAGCATTTGAAACTTTTAAAAATTTTCATTTATGGATTAAAAATGAAGCTCAATCATATATTGGCACTCTTCATATTGATAATTGAAGAGAATATACATCTAATGAATTTGAAAACTATCTTCTTCGCCAACATGGGGTCAAACATCAAACCACAGTTCCATACAATCCTCAATAGAATGGTGTAGTTGAAAGAATGAATAAGACTCTCTTAAATATGGTTCATTCCATGATGTTTTTCAAAAATATGAAATCGATGTTTTGGGTTGATGCAACTGTATGTGCAATGTATGTGAAAAACATGTGTCCATCTCATGCTCTTGAAAATAAAACTCATGAAATGTGGTATGGCCTCATTCCTTCTGTGAGGCATCTTAGGGTCTTTGGTTCCACCTGCTATGCCTTAATTCCTAAGGAGTAAAGAAAGAAGCTTGATGCAAGGAGTTGGAAGTGCATCTTCTTGGGGTACTCAAATGCCACCAAGGCATATTGTCTTTACGATGAGGTAAACAAGAAGTTCATTCTTTCCAGAGATGTAATTTTTCTTGAATCCTCCAAGAATGACAAAACTGTTGAGGGACAACTTGATCATCTGGATAGATTCACTCATGTAAAGACATGTCACAAATTTGATGATGAGATTCCACATCTTGAAGGGGGGATCCCTATCTTGGATCAATCTTTGGAATCTCCTTTTGAAGCACCATCTCCCCCTCTCGAAGAAGTTCTAGCCACTTCATCCGAACATGAAGTTCGTTTGGATGATGTGATTGAGAGGATTGAAAGGTTGAACCTTGATGAAAATGCAACACCATCTCAATCAGTGGAGCAACCTGGACCATCTCAAAAAGGTCCACCAAAGTGGCTCATAAAGACACTTGAAAGTGTTCATCTTGATGGGGTTGGAAATACGGGAAACATAAGTTCTACAAGACAAGATGGAGGTGATGTAGATAATTCAGATCCAGGTGATGTAGATGATATGGATGTCTCATAAGATTATGAATTGAATTTATCTACTAACTTTGAACTAACTTTTTTTGAAGAAGTTGATTCTCATGATGAGTAGAAAGCAGCCATGCAAAAGGAGGACGATGCTCTCATTAAGAATGTGACATGGAAGTTGGTGGACCCTCCATTCAGAACCAAACCAATTGGCTGCACGCGTGTCTTCAATAACAAGTACAAATCAGATGGTTCACTTGACAAGCACAAAGCGATGCTTGTGGCAAAAGGATTTGCGGAGAAAGAAGGCATTGATTATGAGGAGAAGGCATTGAAGAAAGAAAATGGGCTACCATTCATACTCTATTTTCCTTGTCTGCACAAAATGGATGGAAAGTTCATCAAATGGATGTGAAGATTGCTTTCTGTAATTGAGACTTGAAAGAAAATGTCTTCATGTCTCAGCGAAAAGGTTTTGTTGTGAAGGGACAAGAACAAAAAGTATGCAAACTCATCAAATCCTTATATGGCCTGAAACAAGCACCACAAGCTTGGTATGAAAAGCTAATTGAGCGTCTTTTGAAATTGAATTTCAAGCACTTTAATCTTGATGACGCAACTCTGTTTGTCAATAAAGTTGGCAAAACTGTTGTATATCTTGTAGTGTATGTAGATGATCTGTTGATAACAAGGAGCAACAAAAGCTATATTGCATCCATAAAGTAAGAATTGAAGAAAATTCTTGAGATGACAGATTTGGGGCATCTTCACTATTACTTGGGCATTGAAGTGACTCAAAATCCAAAGTACATATTCATCTCCCAAAAGAAGTACATTAGAGAATTGTTGAGCAAGTTTGGCATGGCTGAGTGTAACCCTCTCTCTACTCTAATGGAATAGAATTTGAAGCTCACATCAAAAGAAGGGAATGAATATGAGGATGCAACCAAGTAAAGACAACTTATGGGAAGCCTTATCTACCTTGTGAAGGACATTGGTTTGCTGCAAAGAGTTCTAAAATCCCCTTGAAAGGAACTCAAGACGTTGGACTCAAGTATTCTAAGGTGGATAACTTCGATCTGATTGGATATTCTGATTCATACTTTGATGGGGATAAAGAAAATGGAGTGTCAACTTCAGGCTATCTCATGAGTCTTGGATCAACAACTCTCTCTCGAAGATCATGCAAACAGTTAGTTTCAGCAGATTCCACACCAGAGGCAAAATATGTGGTAGCTGCAGAAGCAAGAAAGGAGATTGTGTGGCTCAAGAAAATACTTAAAGATTTGCAGGAGAAACATGTGAACTCTACTCCTCTTTTGGTAGGAAATACTTCTGCAATCAAGTTGGCCAAGAATCCCAGATTCCATTATCGAATCAAGCACATCAACACAAAGTACCCTCTGATTTGATATCATGTAGAGGCCAAGACTATTCACTTGAGACATTGTTCCACAAATGAGCAAATTGCGGACATCTTTACCAAAGCGCTTGGAAGAGAAAAATTTGAAAAGTTTAGAATGCTGCTTGGACTCACAAACACCCCTTCCGATTAAGGGGGGAATGTTAGATACCTAATCCTTAGGCGTTGAGATACATTGTAAATATCCTTGTAAATATTAAGCTAGGAGAAATATGAAGAGTCGTTGGTGAATAGGGAGAGTCGTTGGGACCTCTTGGAAGATGAAACCAAAGGTCACTTCCTCTTGTATATATGCATGATGTGAGTTAATGAAATAAATGATCCGTGGAGTTACTTATTCCCTCTGTCCATACCTGGCCCGACAATGCTAATAATCATCAGAGGAATCATAACTGAAAATAAGTGATGGAAGAGATCCTGCAAAGCATGAGGAATAGGCTCATGAAAGATAGCCTCATGATGCTTGCGGTGAGTGACGAGGTCATAAAGATGATACGCCCCTTGAAAAGACTCAATGTAAACAACCATAAATTAGTGAGGAGTATATTAGACAGGTGATATAGCGCACCTTCCATGAGGCGGGTGGATCCATGCGCCCGATCCAAAAATCCTGAAATGTGAAATATAGAGGGCATTTGCCCAAGCAAATGCTCATAAGGAGTCACACTAAAGACAATAGGAGTAGGTGTGTGGTCGATGATAAATGCTACAGACACAACTACTTCTCCCTAGAAGGAAAGCTTCATGTTTTGAGAGTGAAGCATACAGTTGGCCATTTGCATGATAGCCCTATTCTACCACTCAACAACGCCATTTTGTTGAGGAGTATATGGAACAATTTATTGCTAAGAGATGCCATGAGAGTGAAGAAACTAATGGAAGGCATTACCAATGTAATCTCCTCCCTTATCAGATTGAAGACACTTGATCCTTTGCTTACATTGAGCTTCAACAAGGTTTTTGAACTCCTAGAATTTGGAAAACACCTCATCCATTGGATTTAATGGTGTAGACCCTATAGAAATTGAGAAAAATCATCAATAAAGGTGAGGAAGTACTTGGCTCCCTCCAAGAAAAGAAGTGACCATAGGACCACAAATATCATTGTGTATTAACTCAAGGGGTTTAGAGGCCTCCCTTGAGTTGTCCTTTGGAAAGGATTCTCGGTGATGCCTACCCATCACACATCCCTGGCAAACACCACTGGGAGGGTTGATTTGTGGAAGGCCTATAACTAGGCGAAGATAACTCATGTGCCTCAAGGATCCATGGTTGGTGTGATCGAGATGAAAGTGTCATAGCTTACTATCATCATCTGCATTGCCCACCATTGCAATGAATTTATTTAAAGTTAGAAGTCGATAAGACTTCCCCATCTTGTACATATGTTTGGATTCATCATTATCTCCAGAGGCAACAAATTTGAAGTTGTCATTGATGTCTTTAACAACCCATCTATTTGGTCAAAATTCCACCTTTTTATTAGTGTGAGTAATGTGGTAAATAGAGAAAATTTGGTGCCACTCCAAGAACATGGAGAACATCTTTGTATTGATTATTATCAATTTAAATAGAACTGCAACTAGAGGTTGGGAGAGTCGAGTCTTCACCAATAGTTACCTGCGCACCTTTATGTTGATCAACCATTTCAACCAATTCGGGACAAAACCGACTCGTTTAATACTTAATTGCTCTCTTTGTTTTGTTAAGGGACTAGTTCAAGGGTTTTATCTTCTTGATCGGTGCAGACCGGTTGTTTCTAGTCTAGACTAGCGTGTCCTGATAACATTTGGTTTATAAGTGTTCTAGGATTTGCTCCAATGATATATTTGGTATAGTATGATTCCCTATTATAAATACGGTTTATCACAGCTTGCTTGTTCATCTATAGATTTGCTTGATTCTCACCTTGTACATGTTACTAATATAGCTTGTGTTTCCATACTAGCTAAGCTTAACTTCCATATCGTGATTGATCACATGTAGTTATCATTACAATACGGTGATTTCCATATTTTATCTTATTACTGTGATTATGATCAAACTGCTTAGAGCTTGATAGGTGATGCTTTGGACCCATATCTAAGCTTGAACTAATGGGAATACTACAATATTAATAAACACCATATCATAGATGCAATGGGTTACTCATATGATAGCACTCTTGTTATTACTCTGCTCTACTAATGGTACTAGTGTAATTACCATAACTATTACATCGTCATGTTTCATACCCGTACCAAGACTTAGAGTCTCAACCTCATTGTGCTTAGTATGCATCCCATGTTTGCCCATACTTTGTATCCCATTGGTCATCGGGCAACCTATGTCTGCAACTAGAACAATGTATCGGGGTATAATGATAGAACACATAGACCTCTAGGATATGATACTACTAGTAATAAGCCCTACTTTAGTTACATCATTACTGCTATCACATTATCCGTATTCAACTAGTATGGATTCACTTAAGCTAACTAAGCGTCATATATGTAACAAAGGTTAGAGCTGCTTGATCAAGGTAATGTTGTCTACTAATTATACATTATAGCCATTAGTTTAATATGAATAAATAGGATACCAATCTCATATCTCACCCTATCCTTGAATTCCCTTTACATACTGTTCAGATATCATAGTAGATTCAGCAATGGAAATACTTCAAGTACTGTAATAGATCATGTTATTGGAATATACTTACGAGCTTATGAATTAGTAGAAGTGTTATCCCATATTATAATGGTAATAAGAGTCATAAGTAGCATAGATTAGTATGATCAATAGAACTGGATAGCTTGTATCGAACATTGCTAGTTTACACAGGTAATTGGTTCCATATAACTTACATGTTACTAGTATCACTATTCATATCAGGAATTGAACCTAATCCATGTATTTCACGTATTCAATCTACATTCTAACCTGTTGAATATGAAGAAGCTTAAGCACAAGGAATAAGGACACAGTAATTGACCTATACATGTTTGGTCATGTAAGTAATACGACTCTATTACTACTACTTATGATACTGGTGGTTCTTAGTACTATCCCTAATTAATCACACCTTAATATGGTATGGATAGGGTGATAGTTCTAGCCATACTAACTCATATGCTTACTTATCGTAATAAGGGTGATAGGAATCCATATAAGCTAATTACTAGGGGTCATAGGTTTCATCATGCTTGTACCACTATGACTAATCTGTGTTACTTAGTGCAATACAACTTGTATTACTTATAGTTATATATGGCACTGAGCTTAGTGTAAAGCAAGAGGTCTATCACTATCTCTACTTTATTGAATATGCAATCACTATGACTAATAAGCACTTATATTAGATATGAGTTAACTGTGCTGAAACTTGAATGACAGTCTTGTCTTACCCCCAACCAGCCCCCCAATCCAATTTCACAATTATAAAACCTTAGTAAAACATTAAAATAAAGTAGTCACTTATTGGAGTCTATGAGTTGCTTATTCAGTTTTTTAGTTTATTTTTGGCCATCTCCCTAACTGCTAGCTCGCCTTAAATAGTAACCACCATATACTTGCTACTAGTCACCTATTCATATGAGTCTAGTTGCTCGTTGAATAGTCATCATCCTATGTAGGCCTAGTCGTCCATTCACTGTATTTTCACTTTTTACTATATTTAAAAGAACCCAATCTCATAGAGCACTATGGTGACACGGGTTTTATTGGTTACGGTGAAATAGGGCTTATCGGGCAGTTGGGTTGCCTGGTGGTTTAGTAAAGAAACAACAAGATAAAAGGCCTTCGAATATGGGTTATATGTCCGGCGGGGTACCTTCGTTTCCTGGGTTTTCTCTTTCATAGGAATTGGTGGGCTGGTTAGAGAGCATGACTACGGTCTGGTGGGGCGAGAGAGCAGGTGGGATGGCTAGTTGGATAGCTGGTTGGTGGGATGGCGACCGTATGTTTCCTTCTAATATGATGGTGAACTTATGAAGGCTAATGTTGACATTTGTCTGAAGGTGAACGTAGGTGGGCTGGAAAGAAGAGGCCGTTCATGAGGCATTTCATCCCAACGAAAGGCTGTTCATGAGGCAAGGGAACAGAGAAAATATCCATGGATGACCTATAGAGAAGATACAAATAGTTAAGTCCTTGTCCTTTAGTCCTTATACCGGCTCATAGTACTGGCTCATTATACTGGCCCATACTACTACGACTACTACTGACTCAAGAGGGAGACATATACAAATCTTTCCTTGGCTACAAAACCTTTCTGAGGTACAACTGCGCCTTCCTGCCATTGACTCATATCCGTTACTAAACCAATAAGTTCTTCTCTGTCCTTGGATAACTAGTTCCACTCTTTCCTTTCCCTTATACTTTCCACCTCCTTATTTATACTAATCACTAACTTACGGATAGGGCTCTAGTGAGACTTAAGTTGAACCCAGGGAAACAAAAATAGTGATACAAATGAGGTCCTTTATGAGTGTGCCTAGCACCCGCACATTACCGCATATTACTGCTTCTTGAACCTAGTTGTTCCCATTCCCGTACCTAGCAATATCCTTAACCAAGGAAGGGTATCCTTGCAAATGCTCGGTCTCTGGTAGAGGGAGAATGTACTCCTGTAACGACTCTACGGGTGGGACGGGCCTACCCAACATATCCTTATTGTTGGTAGTATGATTCCTTAACGACTACATTAATACAACTTATATGGGTACGAGCTCATGATTAATACGGCCCACACCTTCCACGGGCCCGAAACTTTCTGGTGGGATGTGTACCATGACTACCACGACTTATTAATACGATCAACTAGTCATAAGGAAGGCAACTCACTCATGGTTGAGACTTAAATTAATGAGAAGATAAGAAGGAGACCACTAATCCATAGACTTATATGGGCTCAATACTACGAGCTTAAGACTACTCTTGCTGACTACTACCATTACTGCACATTATCACACATTACCTTTTTTGTTTATTCCCCCGCCTATAACTAATTTACTCACCCCAACAGATCGGATAAGAAGGAGAACACCTTAGATAAAGAGGGATCACCCTCTTCGGGGTCTCACCAGATTCCCCGATCCATACCAAGGAAAGGTTACTTCACCAAAGAAAGGTCCCGAACCAATCCACCCAAAAGTATCTTCCACCCCATATTGATATAATGAGGAGAAGACCGCTTCCCAAACCTAGCTGTTCTGTTCTCGAACCTAATTCCCGTGTTCCTAGCACCTTTAGTGTGCCTAATTATTGGCTACTGGCTTATGTCTTTCCTGGTGGTCAGGAATGCACAACATGCAAGGTTCCCTCCAGTGCTTATGCGGGTAATGGTCAACAGATTAAAGGTCAAATGGTTCGGGGTAAACTCTGGTCCAACTCGCTCAGTACATTGACGACATTCTTATGAAAACAACCACTAAGGCAAGATCAGAACGCACAAAAGAATCAAAAGATCAAGATCCCGGACGTAAGGTGTGAACCACCTCGTTAAGGTAATCCCTTAGCCGACTGTAATGGGGTAGATAAAATGCAACTCTAGCAACAGAATCAAAGGGTTCCGACACTCGAATGCGCGAGGATGCTGGGGCTCAAACCAGTACATTCACTTTATTTGGTTCTGTAACTAGCCCTGAACATATACGTCATTACCGGGCTGCCCCCTTGATCCCTTGGCTCTTGGCTATTTCCTCCCGAACCCTATTGTCCATAGTGTCCATTCTTCTTTATGCCAAAGTAATCCCTGAGATATGATATAACCGAGACCACCCCAAAAATCCTATTTATGCAAATAAAGGAAAAAACACTACCATCGCCCACCAAAACGATTAGGCCCAGAACCCACACCTGTAGCAGGTCGAGATCTAGAGCCAAGACCCTCGCCTCACCTAGATCCACATAATGCGTATGGAGCAGAGGTAGTAGCAGTAGTTTCACCAGGTCACCAAATAGATATACCGACACCACTAGAAGCAAAGGACCCATCATGAGTTGAAGCCATTGCATTTTACCCTGTAGCGCAGGAAGCAAGAGCAGAGGAAGAGGTAGTAGTTTCATCTGTTGACCCATGACCCATTTAAGTTTACCCCAACGTTGCATTTTACCCTGTTTACCAGGATCCAATTAGTGTTTTTTCGAGAAAAGAGCTAGTCTAACTTGAACCAGTGGATTTCGTTGACCTTGGTCCAACACTCTTTATTGCAGGGACCCCACCTACTTGCTTGTTTGGTTCGAGTATTTGCCTTGAGCTCAACCAAGTCTTGATCAACTTCATTTGCTCTTGCTGGCTCTGTATCTGCTTCCTCTATTTCCGGTGGTGGAATTGCGCTTGGAACTGGAACTACCGTAGCCTTTGCTTGCTCCATACACCATTGCTTTATTTGCTGCCTTCCTGTTGCTGCCTTGTCGATGGATGGTAGCATGTTGTTTGGTTATTTATGTACATGAGGATCGTGTTGGAATTTGGTGAGTCAAGGTGCTCGGGGTTGGGCTCTATAGGTTGACTTGGTAGGCTAATAGGTGTATTGTAGCTAGTAGGTCTTTGCATTTTTGGAAACAAGGTATGTATGGAAAGAGAGAAGCATTGGGTGGACGACTCACATGGTTAACTAGGTAATGCATATATATAGCGACTAAGAGTCTCGTTGTAATATCCCCAAGGACGAGCCCTATTGTAATCATGTTTTGTAGGTTGGTGAGCCGAGTATTGATAAGCTGGTAAGGCTTATGAGTTTATTAGGCTGGAGAGCCTAAGTGTTAAGGTCGGGAGCCTGTTTTTGTATATGTAATTATGCAGAACATTAATAAAAATATAAACACTGCTGCGTGCAGACCGACCACGATGAATGAGTGATGGGGGACTAAGCTTCCACAGAGTGGGTAAGGGATTGGGGGCTAGAAGGTTGGAAAGAGAGGTTAAGTGTTGAGCCTAGGGGCTTAAGTCCTTGGGAATAATATTTTAATATTATTCCAAAAGCCATGTGAAATATATGTTTTGTCCTAAGTTCCTGGAGAGGAACGCATGCTGATGGAGTGCATGCAGCTTCATGGGTGACATGTGTTGACCCAGGCACATGCAGTTAAAAACTGCAGAAGTCAGCCGTGGAGGGGGTCGCTCCTCATTCCATCATCCTTTGCGTCTGATTTCAGATACCCTCACGCAGCTCTGAGAACCAGAAAACTGAGACGTCTTCCTGAAGACTAAAACATCATCCGTCTGATTCCGTTATTGGTCTACGTCTACCCTTGACTTACCTATGCACTGTTGAGAGAACTGGTCAGGAGGGGAAAGTCGACTTGTGAGTTCAAGAACCCAGTCTATCCGCCATTGCAGAGCTGAATCCGTACCCGATCTGTCTGTAGGTTGCTGCTTTCTGTTTTCTTGAGTGGGGTTGTGTTGTGGTTATCCTCACCATGCGGGAATTGAGTCGGAAGGGGCTGAAGAACCGGGTTGTAAGGCCCTTAGTTGAAGAGGCAGTTTGTCAGGCCTGTGAGAAGCTATTTCCAGGTGAAGGAGTCTGCTGGGAAGTGGTATTCTTCCAGAGAGAGTCCAGCACTAGCTACGAAGCTCTAAGACTTCCTGATCCGGCTTGTTGCCGAGACCCAGAGAGGGAGGTGAAGCACTGATGGATTGTGCTTGTGAAGGTGTATACTCCCGGGCGGAATAGGCATGTGGGGAATGAGAGTCCGTGAGTAGTGGGCGTAAGAAGGCATCCTGGGAAGAATCCTTCCGGTTATTCTGTGCAGTTTTCCCTGTAAGCTCAGCCTAGACTAGGATTCCTTGCCTTGGGTGGAGCTTAGTCCCAGCTTGGGGGTGACCCAGTGTTGAGCATGATGAGCAGCGTGGTCTAAGGCTGGGAGGTTCGTGGAAGCCCTGCACGTGGTTGGTAGAATTACGCCAGTAATAAAAGATAAGTGTTAATTTTGTACTTAATTTATAAGTATATGCATGTCTGTGATTCTTGCAATATTATCATGTATTTCGCTGTAATCATGAATTACTGTTAATCCCATTAAATCTACATGTTAGTCGTAATTCTGTGATTACTTTGTTTGGTTTAGTTAAATGTGTGTAATATGACTTAATTCATGTTATATATATAAGTATGAGAATGTTGCTTCTGCACAATAGCGTTTTCCCGGCCAATGGGATGACGGTCGGGGACGTTACAGTATGGTATCAGAGCATGGTTTACAACACTGAACTTGAATGGGCTGGATAAGTGGTCATTGGATTCGAAGTTCAGGTGGGAATCTTGTTGGAAGAACCGATTTTTGGACCTTTGAATGTTCTTGAGTGTCAAGGAGTCACTTGGTTGTGTTACAAAGCTCAGGAGGTGTAGCGGTATTATAGAACCCGCAGCCGGTGTGGTATATGGCCACAGGGAGAGAGAGAGAGCTCAACGCATGAAGTGTTGGAGCCGTTGGATCTGATCGGGAGGAAAGGAGATCCCTTACGACCGTTAGATCTAGAGAAGGTGCCGGAAGGATATTCGAGAAGCCTTTCGGGAGTTCGGCTGTTGGAAAAAAGCGGGGAGTGCTGAGACACAAAAATCCGAAAACCCGAGAAGATCTACGCCGTAGATCTGGGAGGAGGGCTCGACCGTTAAATCTTGTGGAGTCGCGCTCGAGTTAGTCGCGAGAACCTTTTGGATTTCGCAAAGTCGGGAGATGGGAAGTGAGGAGAGGTGAACACCTTTGAAACCCGAAACCTCGAAATTCCAAAACGATCTACACCGTAGATCGCAGGAGAGGAACTTGACCGTTGGATCAAGTAGATGAATAGACCGTAATTTTGGAATTTCGGCAAACGGAAGTTTGAAATGTGTAGATGCACGAACTCCCGATGCTCGAAACTCCGAAACGAAAGGTGAAAGTGGTGGGACCCTATGACGTCGCTGGAAGTGATGTGGGCCTTCTTAAGGACACCATGTGTCACTACCTTGGTTGGCGACAGCTGTGCTGTGGGCCCAGGGGGAGAGAGGTCGGAAGTTCAGGAGTCGGGAGTTGGAGAGGGAGGCGAGTGTGAGAACCTTCGGGACCAAAACCCCGAAACCCGAAACCCCGAAGCCCTGAAATCCCGAAACCCGAAGTTTCGTTTGGAGAGCCTTGTAGCACCTAGCAGTTTAGCGTTTGATCACGGCCCGTGGACGCATGGGTTGGGGACTAAGAAAACGGGGGCTATCGCTGGAAATTGTAGAGCCAAACAGAGCTCAGAAAATTCGTGGAATCGAAACGTTTTCTTATTCGTGTTGGTTTATGAATGTTGTAGTTTTATTAAGGGTTTAATGCTTGACAAACTTCGGTTGACTGCACGTTGTGTGTGCAGAGTTCAACGAGTGTCAGGACAGCCGCGAATCGACGCCGAGTATAGATATGGAAGAGGTGCGGATTGCCTCCAATTCAGAGAACGAAAGAGAAGGAAGGGATGTCAACTTGGGAGTCGAAGGATCGAACTCCAATGGGCACGGAAGAGAATTGGATAAGGAAGGGCATGTGATGAAAATCATTGAAAGATTGCAGAAAGATGCCCAGGCTCGCCGAGCTGATAGCCGAAAGCTCATGAGGGTCAGGGATCAACAGGGTGAATTCAACTTAAAGATGTTGAAGAGCCTGGAAAAAATAGAAAGGAAATTGGAAAAGGAGAGTGACACAACCAAAACAGGGAGTCACAGGACCCCTGAGAGAAAAAGAAGATCGAGGAGTGGTAGCAGACATCGTCGTCGCTCCCCAAAGCATTCCGGTAAGGAAACACACAGTAGTTCAAGCCCATTCCCTACCAGAAAACACCGAAGATCTGGAGTGGATGAATTGAAAGGGGAGATGAACAAGATTAAGCTTCCTACGTTTGATGGAGAACATAAGAAGGAGGAAGATGCCGAAACATGGTTGCTTGGCATGAGAAAATATTTCCAACTGCAGAATTATTCCTCTCATGCAGAAGGAAGAATTGCGATGTATCAACTAAAAGAAAAAACATCCATGTGGTGGGATCAGCTTGTGCAGGTGCAGCACGTTAGAGAGAAAGATATCACTTGGAAGGAATTCAAGAGGTATTTCGAGAGGAAATACCTGACTAAAAGATACTTATGACAAAAAGATGAAGGAGTTCTTCGAACTCAAGCTGGGCAGCATGACCATTGATGAATACGAACGAAGGTTTTTGGAATTACTGAAGTATGTTCCATTCATCAAAGATGAGGCTGTCAAGATTCAGAGGTATCTGAGTGGACTGCCAC
>ML799715.1:464653-475171 GCA_009831015.1 Picea engelmannii | reverse complement strand
CATGAACAACACCTGAGGATGGTGCTGCAAGTGTTGAGAGAACACCAGCTGTATGCCAAGTTGAGCAAATGCTCGTTTTATCAAAGGCAGATCCATTACTTGGGGCACATTATTTCAGAAGAAGGGATCGTCGTGGATCCTGAGAAGGTTGAGGCCATCAGAGAATGGTCAACGCCAAGGAATGTGGCAGAAGTTAGTTCCTTTATGGGTCTAGCGGGCTATTACAGAAGGTTTATCGCAGGGTTCTCAAATATAGCTCACCCTATCACTTCCTTGCAAAGGACGGAGAAAAAGTTTTAGTGGATTGAAGAGTGTGAGAAAAGTTTCCAGCGATTGAAGCAGCTGTTAACCAACGCTCCAATCTTGAGGATTGCAGATCCAAATGTGGATTTCGTGGTGTGCATAGATGCGTGTAAAGAAGGGTTGAGAGGAGTTCTCAGTCAGAATGGATTTGTAATTTGTTATGAGTCCAGGAAGCTGAAAGAGCACGAAAATAATTATGCCACTCATGATTTGGAGTTGGCAGCAATCGTTCACGCTCTGAGGAAATGGAGACATTACCTCATGGGAAGGAGATTTGAATTGAGAACAGACCACAACGGTTTGAAATACTTGTTTGACCAACCTACCTTAAATGCCAGGCAGAGTAGGTGGCTGGAGTTTCTGTGTGAATACGACTTTGATATCAAGCATATCAAAGGGAAGGAAAACAAGGTGGCCGATGCACTCAGCAGAAAGGTGCACAACTTACATGCTTCAGCCATTAGCATGTACAGGACTGATATTAAGGATAGAATTTTGGAAGCTGCAAATGCAGATTTGCAGTACAGAGACTTGGTAGCAAAGCTACAGCAGAGTGAGAGGCCACAGAAAGAGGAAAATTACACCTTGGAAGCTGATGGAGTACTTCTGTACAAAAACATAGTGTATATACCCAATGTCCAGGGTTTGAAACTTGCGATTCCAAGAGAAATGCATAACGTGACTTATGTTGGACACCTTGGATATCAGAAGACTGTGGTAGCAGTTAGGAGCCATTACTTTTGGCCGGGTATGAAGAAAGAGATCGTTGAATATATCGCCAGATGTATGGAATGCCAGAAGGTTAAAGCTGAGCACAGGCACCCAGCAGGGTTGCTACAACCTTTGCCCATTCTTGAATGGAAGTGGGAAGTGGTGACAATGGATTTTATTACAGGATTGCCTAGAACAAGCAAGCTGCATGATTCGATCATGGTAGTGGTGGACAAGCTTACAAAAGCTGCCCATTTTATTTCACTGAAAACTACTCACAAGGCACAATTGCACGAAATTCCTAAAACAATTGTGTCTGACAGAGACCTGAAATTCACCTCGAATTTCTGGAAAGGATTTTTCAAAGGATTTGGAACGAATCTGAACTTTAGTACATCGTATCATCCGGAGTCTGATGGACAGACAGAAAGGGTGAACAGAGTGATAAAAGACATACAGAGAATGTATGTGATGGACAAACCATCAAAATGGGAAGACTACCTACACTTGGTAGAATTCGCTTACAACAATGGGTATCAAGCATCATTGAAGATGAGCCCATTTGAAGCGCTTTATGGTAGAAAGTGCAATACTCCAGTAAGTTGGGATAATCCAACTGACAGGGTAGTAATTGGGCCAGAGTTGCTCAAGGAAATGGAAGAGCAAATGCTTAAAATTAAGCAGAATTTAAAAGCTGCCCAAGACAAGCAGAAAAGTTATGCTGACAAAAATAGAACCCACAGAGAATTCAAAGTGGGTGATCATGTTTTCCTGAAAGTAAAAGCTAATAGAAGTTCCCTGAAGCTGGGAAACTGTGCTAAGTTGGCAGCCAGATTTTGTGGGCCATTTGAAATCCTAGAAATGATTGGGCCAGTTGCATATATGCTTGCATTACCTGCATCCATGACTGTACATAATGTGTTTCATGTTTCATTGCTTAAGAAATATATACCTGATGCTAATCATGTTATCGATTGGAATGTGATTTAGGTGGAGCAAGAAGGTATCCTGCAAGTGCATCCTATGCGCATATTGGACAGGAAAAGCAAACAGTTCTGGAATCGAGCTATAGGGCTTGTAAAGGTCTAGTGGACCTGGTACGGTCCTGAGGACGTGACATGGGAACATGATGATGCTATGCGAGCAGAATACCTGCATCTTTTTGAAGATTTTGGAAATCTTGTTGATGTTGTGTGAAAGTTGCACTGAGGACAGTGCAAAAATAACGGGAGGGGATTGTAATATCCCCAGGAGCCTATTTTTGTATATGTAATCATGCAGAACATCAATAAAAATATAAACACCGCTGCGTGCAGACCAACCACGATGAATGAGTGATGGGGGACTAAGCTTCCACAGAGTGGGTAAGGGATTGGGGGCTGGAAGGTTGGAAAGATACGCTAAGTGTTGAGCCTAGGGGTTTAAGTCCTTGGGAATAATATTTTAATATTATTCCAAAAGCCATGTGAAATATATGTTTTGTCCTAAGTTCCTGGAGAGGAACGCATACTGATGGAGTGCATGCAACTTCATGGGTGACATGTGTTGACCCAGGCACATGCAGTTAAAAACTGCAGAAGTCAGCCGTGGAGGGGGTCGCTCCTCATTCCATCATCCTTTGCGTCTGATTTCGGATACCCTCACGCAACTCTGAGAACCAGAAAACCAAGACGTCTTCTTGAAGACCAAAACATCATCCGTCTGATTCCATTATTGGTTTGCGTTTGCCCTTGACATACCTATGCACTGTTGAGAGAACTGGTCAGGAGGGGAAAGTCGACTTGTGAGCTCAAGAACCCAGTCTATCCGCCATTGTAGAGCTGAATCCGTACCTGATTTGTCTGTAGGTCTGCTTTCTGTTTTCTTGAGTGGGGTTGTGTTGTGGTTATCCTCACCGTGCGGGAATTGAGTCGGAAGGGGCTGAAGAATCGGGTTGTAAGTCCCTTAGTTGAAGAGGCAGTCTGTCAGGCCTGTGAGAAGCTATTTCCAGGTGAAGGAGTCTGCTGGGAAGTGGTATTCTTCCAGAGAGAGTCCAGCACCAGCTACGGAGCTCTAAGACTTCCTAATCCGGTCTGTTGCCGAGACCCAGAGAGGGAGGTGAAGCACTGATGGACTGTGCTTGTGAAGGTGTATACTCCCGGGCGGAACAGGCATGTGGGGAATGAGAGTCCGTGAGTAGTGGGCGTAAGAAGGCATCCTGGGAAGAATCCTTTCGGTTATTCTTTGCAGATTTCCCTGTAACCTCAGCCTAGACTAGGATTCCTTGCCTTGGGTGGAGCTTAGTCCCAGCTCGGGGGTGACCCACTGCTGAGCATGATGAGCAGCGTGGTCTAAGGCTGGGAGGTTCGTGGAAGGCCTGCACGTGGTTGGTGGAATTACGCCAGTAATAAAAGATAAGTGTTAATTTTGTACTTAATTTATTAGTATATGCATGTCTGTGATTCTTGCAATATTATCATGTATTCCACTGTAATCATGAATTACTGTTAATCCCATTAAATCTGCATGTTAGTCGTAATTCTGTAATTACTCTGTTTGGTTTAGTTAAATGTGTGTAATATGACTTAATTCATGTTATATATATAAGTATGAGAATGTTGCTTCCGCACAGTAGCGTTTGCCCGGCCAGTGGGATGACGGTCGGGGACGTTACACTCATGGGCAAAAAAGTGCATGGTAGGTGGTTAGTAGTACTCTGAACCAAAAGACGCATTTGTTCGTAGTACTCATACCCCCTTATAGCTCGTTCCTCAATTTAGCTGTCAATCGCACGAGATGAGATAAGCATAACGACTACTAGCTCAAGAAACATAATATGCACTATCCAACATCCGTTACCCGACCACTATGTTTCATTCAGGGCCCCGATCGAGCGCCATAAATAAATCCTATGCCAACATAACTCGTCCAATCATCTATAGCCTCAAGCCCACCGAAAGCTTCCTCTGTCCTGGCTTATGCCTTTGCTATTGATGGGTATTAAACTGCTGCTCGAACAAGGGATGCGGGTTCTCGGGCTTAATAAATGGTATCCAGTGATTATAGATCTGTTTCTAGGCAAAGTGACGTCTTTTGAATGGGCTTGGATGCTTTCTTTGACACTCCTTTTTATGGATCTAGTGCAAAATGATAGGGTTTTGCAGTATGCATGGGTGGACCTCTCTCGCGTTATTGCCCATAGAGAAGTGGTAGGTCTAGGTTGGACTCGACGACAGCTTGGTCATTGGTTTGATTCGACCCGGTCACTATGGAAAGGGTTTGGTTCTCTCCTGTTAGGTCGAGTGGTTTGATCTGACCCGGTCACTATGGAGAGGGTTTGGTTCTCTCCTGTTAGGTTGAGCATATTATGATCATTGCTGGCCATATAGTGCGATTTACAAGTGTACAAACTATGGGGTGTCAACAGATGGTGGGCTGTGCAGATTTATGTCTCGTCTCATGAGCTGGATGTAATTCTTGCTTTTGCAATAAGGTTATTAAATGGATCCAACTAATTATGAGACTGGAACAATATAAACTGGCTCTGGTTCTCAAATTGGTGACTCAGCAACCTCTTCCTTTCCTGGAACTGAGTGAAGGTCTAAGTGAAGATTTTATATATTAACTTACGTTTCTTATGACGATACCCTTACCATTCTAGCTACTTTCGCTCCTGCTAGCTACCTTGCCTACGTTGCCTATGTTCTAGCTGATAACGGTGGGACAACAACTGGTTTTCTACTCTAGTCACTGGGTAAACTCCAACTGGTTCATTGACCGGATCTCCTGGTGGCCAAGGATCTGTATTTGCATATTATTTCTTATATCATTTAATCTCCTGCTCCTGTAGCTACTCCCTCTGCTAATGGTTGATAAAAAATGGGCACTTCTTCCGGGTCAACAACGAGGTCGACTAGTTCTTAAATTGGTGGTTCTTGAACTAAGGGCTTTGGCTTTGCTTCCATGCTTCTGCTACTGGTGGATCTCGATCTCAATCGTGAACAGGAACTAGGGATTCAAAAACTCAATCTTCCTCTGCAACTTGAGGATCTGCCCTAGCTTCTGCTCTACCTGGCTCTAGTGCTAATGGTTCTAGGTAAATCAGATCAATGAGGTCTACCGGCACGGGATATAGATGATATCATCGATAGACACCGAAACCACGGGACTGACAGAGAGAGATATCAGCACCGTAAACTTACCACGGAGGATAGATGGTCCTCAAAATATCAGGAGCCTCCTACAGAGATTGGAGAAGTTTTAACACTTGCTGTCCTAAATTATGATTTGAAATTGAAAGAAAAATCAGATTCGAATCAACAAGGTTCCAATCAAATAACATAGTCCTCGTTACCTTCAAGTTCAGCCAGGAAGCTTAGATGTATTACTTAGACATTACAGGATGCACATGAAGAAGCGGGAGCACCAATGGATACTTTCAGGTGATCATCCACCTAGAACATTTTCTACTTAAGGAAGGCAACCTAGAACATATCTGGTGGGATGATTTATGGTGGGTAGTAGTGGATATTTTGAATGTAAATAAATGTGTGTTAGTGTGAGTGTATGTGTGTTAGTGAAGGTACAGATTGGTATAGTTGGTATTGAAATAGTTAGGAGAGTGTGTTTCACTGGTCAAAGGAATTAAGGCAAAGAATGTTAAGGAATTAAGGCAACAACTGAACTGATGGAGACATATTTATTATACTTTCAGGGATACTGATACTTTAAGAGTGTTCGTGTTTCAGAGGGATTTGAACTATTTTGCAGAGTGTGGTTCAGAGTTACTGAAGAATTCCTAACTTTTCACAATCATTAGTCGGAACAGGGCTTTGGTCAAGGGCCGACCTGGTTAACACTAAGAATCCCCGGGAAGAAGGCTTTAGCGAGGGGGATCATCAAAGCTTTCACCCCATTACTCGGGGGTCCTGCTCAGCAGTATAATCTGTCTTTTCTCCAGGCGCCATAGGCCCCCTTCAAATCGATATTTTTTCCGTCTGGTTTTTTAGCCCACCTATGCGTATTTGTTCTCCAACCAAAGCGTACTTGCCTCCTACCCTCACCAAGGCCTGTATTTCCCTCTACACCAAGTGCTATACTACTTTAATGAGTGGAGTTAACCTTTTACTTGTAAGTACCAATATACAGCTAGTTGGTAAGCCTAAGTTAGTCAGCCTATTAGTCAGTGAGCAGCCCAAGTCAGTCCAACAGGTCTACGAGACCATTACATCTAGTAGACCCAATCACCAAGGGGTCACCAGCTAAGTAGTGCACTTTCAGTCAAAACCCAATACCTTGATTGCAAGAACTGCCTGAATCCCTATCGAGTGTCGGAACCGCCTGAATCTCTATTCAGCATTATACAATAATGCCTGCCTGGAGGTCTGCAGGGTCCTTAGAAAACAAAAGTATGCTGGGATTGAATTGTGTTAAGGTATGCTTGTCTTGATCCCGCCAAATCGAACAGGTCTGTCGATGATTAGAACCAGCTCCATTACTATGCAACATAAAGGAGAAACGCCTCGCCGGGGATTTGGATAGGTGCACATCACTAGGATCGGTTGATCCAGTTAGTACGATGAGGATGTTTGGGGTTTCTGTTGGTTGATCAGCATCGGAGCACGACAAGTGTATTTGGGCCGTCCCCTGCGACTAATCTCTATCTATCGGTCACCAAACATTACTTCACCGCACCGGACCAGCTAGTACCTTGAACATTGATTGATGTTCCTCAACTGATCCGTTTTGTATAAAGTTGGAAGCTGATGGTTTGAGTCCCTAGGTTGAATCTTTGCATTCAGTGTCACACTGTTCAAGTTTACATACTTTATCAAATTATCATGTGGGATTCAGATTGCTTTTTAATATTTATGGATTTATTGTCTAGAGACTGTCAATATTTTTTGAAGTCTAGGAATTAGCGAATTGGTTTTTCTTTCTTTCTCTGCATTCCTTGGAAGTAACCCTAAGAGTAGTTAATTGACCTATTGTCAAATGCTCTGCTCAAAATCTTGCCTGTCCCTTGCTTGGTAAAATTTTGCTTTCTGCTCATGTATAGATCATCTTTCCAAGAGTGATACCACATAACCTCTGGACTCATCATCACTTTCTTGTATTTTGAGGGCTTGCAGGATGTAAAAATATTTGAGTAAATGGCTGTGTCAATGCACTATCCAAAAAACTTAAGAGTCATCTATAACTCTGCTTCTGTTTGTGTGTTTGATAATGTTGGGAGAAAGTGCATTGTTTGATAATGTTTGGAGACTGTCAATTTTTTAGAAGTCCAGGAAGTAACAGATTGGTTCCTCTTTCTTTTCTCTGCATTCCTTGGAGGTAACCCTAAGAATAGTTAAGTGACCTCTTGTCAAATGCCCTTCTCCAAATCTTGCCTGTCCTGTGGTTAGTAAAATTGTGCTTTCTGCTCATGTACGGACTCTTCTTTTCAAACCAAATAATCCACTGCACATCACTGTCCTATACTTTGAGGGCTTGCTACAGGTTATGGTGATATCGAGAGAATATCTTCTCTTTGGCTGTAGGTTGCCTTACATAAATTGAAGAAATGGAAAAAAGTGATGACAAAGCTTTTGTTGTGCAAGGCAGAAATCAAAATACATTATATTATGTGAATTGGACCCTAGTGATCGACTCTCATGTAGTCAGCATGGAGGTGCCATTGAGAATATGTGGGAAATGGAAAATATATGCTGCTGCAAAATGCAGGATGTAAAAATATTTTTGAGTAAACGGCCGTGTCAATGTACTATCCAAAAAACTTAAAAAGTCATAGATAACTCTGCTTCTGTTTCTGTGTGTTTGGTAATGTTGGGAGAAAGTGCATTATTGTAACAGTTCCAGAATAAAAATATGATGTTTCTGCTATATATGACAGTTCAAGATAAAATTAGCACGGCTGAAGCTTTCTCTGCTGTTGTGGATGTTGAGTTTTGGTGTACCTTGGGAAGTGGTCCCCTTGTGGTTGTGGGTCTCTAACCACAAGAGGGAAATATTTGATACATTGTGCCTTATACTTTATGTCTAATTTCACTTTGACATTTTCCTAATTCAAAAGGGTGAAATTTGTCACTTGAGTGAAAAGTGACTATTAATTCACTGTGTGGGTGAATTGGGGGACATAAAGTGAACTATGGAAACTTAACCCAAAGTGGGTTTTGAGTTGAGATTCTTTTTGAGAGATCTCAACCATGGATTAGATATGGCTTGGAGTGATCCTAGCCATTGATCTTTTTAGGTTTCCTTATGATTCCTTAAGAGGGGCACATGGGGCAAAAGGAGGCACGTTCAGTGTTTTGTTCACTTGGAGAACGGAGTAGTCATTCTTAGTTTTAGAAAGAGCAACTGCAGGTGCGGAGTCCCAGTTTCAGAAGGAACAATTGTAGAGAGAGTAGATGGCATACTCTCAGGCAGTGAGACAGATAGTGCTTTGCAGAAAACACATAGATCTAGCACATGATTGTGCAGTTTGAGTTGCATCTGAGCATGTGTACTAGTTTGGTACAATGTGATGTGAAAATTTGGTTCGAAGAACACGAGGACAGATATATGTTTTACGGTGAAAGACATGTTCACCTGATTATGGCAAAACATGTGATGAGGTACCTAAAGTGTACAATCGATTATGGACCCAGATATATCTCAGAGTGTGAGATAAGATTGCAGATTCAGATTGGGCAGGCAATGTCACAGACCGGAAAAGTACATCCGGATATTTCTTTAGTATGGGATCAACTGTGATCTCGCGACTCAGTGAGAAGCAGACCTATATGGCACTCAGTTCCGCAGAGGCATAGTATGTGGCAACATGGTCAACTTGTGGCGAAGCAATGTGGCTTCAGAAGTTGATTGCAAAATTGTTTGATCTCGAGTTGGAGGAAACCTGTATCTTTTATGACAACCAGAGTTGCATAAAGTTGTCAGTGAACCCAATGTGTCATGACAAGTCCAAGCATATCGAGATCAAGTACCATTATATCCGAGAGATGATATAGGAGGGAGCAATAAAGCTCTAGTATGTTCTTATCGACGAGCAGGTAACAGGCATGTTGACTAAGCCTCTGTCAAGAGAGAAGTTCAAATACTTTAGAGATGAGCTTAGTGTGGTCCTGAAGGATTTTCCCTCATGAGAGGGAGTGATGTGTTCCCGAGAAGTGGGAAGTGATGTGATCCCCAGTAGAGGGAAGTGATGAGATCCCTAATAGAGGAAGCTACCCTAGCGTAGGTTGGTAACTCCAACGCATGCTGGTACTCTACCCCAGTGCAAGTTGGTAATTCCAATGCAAGTTGGTACGCTACCCAACGCAGGTTGGTAAGTCCAATGCAGGCTGGTACGCTACCCCAGTGTAGGTTGGTAACTCCAGCACAGGCTGGTACGCTACCCCAATGCAGGTTGGTAACTCCAACGTAGGCTGGTACGCTACCCCAACGCAGGTTGGTACGCTACCCCAGCGCAGGTTGGTACGCTACCCCAGAGCAGGTTGGTACTCCAACACATGCTAGTATGTTACTCCAGTACGAAAGGCTGGTGAAAGTGCATATCTTCTTATGATATATAGATCCGTAGTTGACAACAAGACAATGATCAAGTATGCAGAAGCGCAGAAGCAGTGATGATGACCGTGACAAGAAGAATACCTTCCTTGCTAAGAGGGAGTGTTGAAATTTGAGTAGCTTCGGAAGATATCCTTATTGTATTTGACCAAGACAAACCCTAAAGAATATTATTATATTACATTTGTTAAGACGACTCTATTGTGTCTTTGTAAAAGTCGGCCCTATTGTGCCTTGACAAGCAAAATGAAAAATAGAAAGATAAAATGACAGGTCAACCCAGACCTAATTTTAGGCCGGAAAACTACTATTTATAAGAGAGGCCAGCGCCTCATTTGACTCACAACACAAGTTCTATGGCAAAAGAAGAAGTGCGCAAGTCTTGGAGGAGGAAGCTACTGCAGCTAAGAGGTGACGTTGTGGAGATTCTTGGTCTATCTCTTGGATATATCTTGGTTAAGTGCGCGCTACTCTTCCCTAGTCAAGGGTTAGAGGAGGATCTTTTGCTTTGTTAGTTCTCTCTTGGAGAGAGGCATTGTTCTTGGTTGGTGAATCTATATTGAGGAAGTTTGCTGGGTTTTTCCCCTAGAGGGTTTTCCCAAGGTAAATCTTGTGTATGTTGTGGATGTTATTCTTTCAGTGATCCTTTATATGCAGTTATTGTGCTAATGGTTAAAAGTAAAAGAACACTAATTTAATTAACTGCTTAAGACGAAAACTCAACACATGTATGGTTCTTATATCAGGGAATGGGATCATTACATTTTTTATGTGAAGATGTCAAATAGACAAGAAAGATTGCAAGGGGAGATTATTGGCAGGCCACTGTCTAATAATTGATAATCGTCAGTGAAAACAACAATCGTTCTGTTACCACCAAAAATGCAACCTCGAGTGTAACACAGCAATGACAACTCTGAAAGGAAGGAGTAAGATAAATGAGGTCCAAAGTCATCA
>ML799715.1:418526-458125 GCA_009831015.1 Picea engelmannii | reverse complement strand
TATATATATAAGAGACGAAGTAGAAGTACATACCACAACTTTATCACAATGCTAATATGAGTCAAGTTCTCCAAACCCTGGCTAGGGAAACTATAAGAAAACCCTAGCCACCAACTCCTCTTAGCCAAGAATTGTTATAAATTGACTATGCATCACACAAGAAATATAATAAATAGGAATGAAGGATATGAACACGAGAGATTTTATTAATGATGGAGTCATTGAATACATTGACACCGATTTTCTATTAATTGGCTAGTAAGTAGTTGCATAACCTAGTGTTTTTTCTTAATAATATATTTTAATATTAATGCCTATCATTATTAAATATTAAACCACATATATTGTGATCATATTACATTTTAATATATTAACTCATATTACCCCCTCTTAATGCTACAATTCTAAGTTTAAATCTTGATTAGCAACAACACCAAAAACATAAGAAAAACTTTTCTTTAAGCAACGTCTACCCTCTAAAGTTCTGAAATCATGTAAGTACTCCATCATTCTATCTCATCACCCTCATAAAGGTAGAAGTATCGAATTCTTTGAATTCCCAAACTCTTGAATTACCCTAAATTCTTGACTTCTCGATTATTGAAATTCCTGAATTTTCAAATTACTTGAACAACAATCCATGCTGTGTTTAAATTTCTTTGATTCCCTCTTGTATCGAAGTTTCAACTACTCAAAACAAGTAATCTCCCTCTGTTTCATTATCACATTTCTCAACTTCATATTTAGGCTAGGATGATTCTTCAATTATAAAATATTGTGTTGTCAAGGATATATTTTGTTTTAATTTGTCTTTAACCTCCCCTTTTAAAAGGTCATTGGCTCGAATTTTACAATTCCACAATTCCACATTGTATGACCTATATATTTTTTGCCATAATAACACTAAAGAGCTTTAACCATTTGTTTCCATGTTTCTACTCATTCAACTTATATCAAGTAATTTATTGTTTAGATGGAGAGAACCTTTTGAATCTCCTTGATTTAGCCTTTTATCTTCAATGAAAAGAGAGAATACCATATCATCTAAAGATCATGAATACAATTGACTTATTGTAAAAATAACATTGTTGTAAGTTGAAGATAAACTATTCAATAACAAAGCTTTTGCATCCTCTTCTACTTTTGCACCAACTTCAACTAATTGTTTTATAAACAACTTCAAATAATTTATATTGGTGGACATAATAGTTTCAATAACCATTTTAAATCTGAAGAGTTGTAATTTTAAAGAAAAAAATGCATTTAATGCTTTTACACCACAACTTTTGTAATTTTTAGAGGATCTGTCTAGATCAACATGATGTAATTTTAAATATGAAAAAACAAGGCCATTGATTGAATTGGCATCATTATCTTTGTTTTGTCACTCAATCAATTTATTAAGTGCTTTTAATGATTCCTTATAAATTTTTACTTATTAAATGCATTTGAATCTTCACTTTCCATGTATGAAAATTATATCAATTAATTTTTTCTAGAGGAATTTCCATCTCAAAGAAATGAATGAATAATATGTAAAGGAAAAATTTCAAATGTTTATGGGATAAAAATTGTTGTAATGGAACACCAATGTTTGTTAGGGTTTTAAATCGTGATGGACAATTTCACAATAGTACTTGTGAATGTGTTGTCTCTATATTAATGGGCAATTAATAGTATACCACTGTTGTCTGCTCTAATACCTTTTCTCTCTATCATTGGTAAACTCGGGTTAGGTTGCATGGACATATAAAAGTGGCAACCTCTAAATTTGATACAAACTCGGGCTAGGTTGTGGCTCCATTGAATTTGATCACTACCAACTGTCTTTTATTTATGACGACTCCTTTGATTTGTAGATCCATAGTGATTGTTTTTATTTGATACAACACAACTCCCTTTTCTATTTGATGCGACATGGTGGCTTAATGTCTCCCTTTTCTATTTGATACGATGAGACAGTTCAATGTATATGGTGGCTCATTGTTCAATGCTTTCTCCTTTGATACCCTCTCACATTAACGCATTGGACTCCATTATCTCCAAGCTTACAAACTTTGGTATTGCTTCGATACCATGTTATAAAATTCATTTTGTATCACTTGAGATATAGGAACGAAGGATGTGAACATGAGTAATTTTATCAATGGTGAAGTCATTGAATACATTGACACCAATCTTCTTCTATTTGGCTAGTAGATAGTGGCATAATCTAACTACCTTCTCTTAATAACATCTTTTAATTTTAATTCCTATCACTATTAAGTATTAAAGCCACATATAATGCGTCTCTATTACATTAACTCATATTTGGGCATTATACTCTAACATGAATTACTCCAAATGAAAGATGAACACTCTACCAAATATCCTCAACAAGCTAGCATCACCACCAACAAGTCCTTGGCACCTACACTTGCATCCCAAAAGTGTACAAGACATCTCCTCTTTTCCTCCACAATAGGTATAACAAGTAGTACTACGGTTTCCGAATGCCACAAAACCTTAGTCTTCTTATCTTACTCTCGCATGGTTCATAACATATTTTAATATTTAATACTTTATTTCATAGGATATTTTGAAGATTTAATACGTGGAAGTACTCTCGCTTGGGTTAATAACATATTTTAACATTTAATACTTTAGTTTACAATATATTTTGCAAACTAAGTCCTAACATATTTTAATATTTAATACTTTAGTTTACAATATAATTCGAAGTTTTAATACGGGTTCAATTAAAACATATTTTAAAATATATATGTTTTGAATATTTAATATATGGATTCAAATTAATGATTTTTTTTTTAATCTAAAAACATATTTATATTTTCACATTTTTATATACATAGAAGGATTATAGTTGTTTCTGGTGAGGACCCGTCACAAAGGAAACCAGGCCCCTCACCGGTTGGAATTCATCAAACTTGTTCATACTAAATTTGACAAACCTTCTAGATACATAGTTACAAATAGAAGTCCTTAATAAAGCTATCTGCCTATAACTGTAACTATTATCAAACAAATTGAAAGACAAACCAGACATCAAACAAGTGGGGATTGAACATTCTCCTATGTTGGTCCCTTTGCCTCCATAATGATTTCTCTTTCCTTGTCCTAAGAAATCCCTGAAGGCTGTGGGTCTTCATCCAACACACTGGGCTTCACTTGAGTTCCATTCAAACCTAAGGAGACATCGTCATCCTTATGATTTCATCTTCCTCTGTGTCCAAAGAGACTGATATTATGACGCCAAAAACCACTTTACACATGGCCTTGAATTTTCCTTCAAAAATATTGATGGTATGAAGAATATCGTGTTGTTCTTCCTTTCTGGTTTCGAGAGCTTAGGAAATTAAGGACCAAACCAACTAGTAAGTCTCAAATATTCTAAAAAATTTAGTATCTCGAGTTTTGAAATAGGCTGAGTCTTCCATCGATTCCTAAATTTCCTGCAAGGCTTGAGAATTGGTGAGACTCTACCTTTTAACCCTGACCTCATTTTCCAACACTTCCATTCTTGTTTATCCTTTGCAGAACAATTCTCAATGAAACCTCCCGCAGCTTCCCACGCCTCTCTTTTACCTTGGATGAGGGTTTTTGTGTCCCATAGGTTGAAGCCCTTCTTGGCCTAGCCATGTAAGTCTTTTTTCACCTACCCCCATCCCTGTCTGGGCCACACATCATCTTGAACAGGGAGAAGACGATTAAGAAAAGAATTGAAATAGACTGAAACAATAGTATTAACATGGTGAAAATGAACCAGAGGAGGGGGAACACAGAGAAGTATAAGAATTCCCCACTCTGTCCTTTAGAGCCTACCCAAGGATCAACCAAATTATCCTGACCGATAACTAGACACCGCTCCCCACACCAAACCAACTGAACAACCTAGAGAAACCAACATGAATGCCAAAGGAACTATAGTGAAATACTTGGATGCCAAGCAGAGACGCTATGTGGGCCTTCCATGAGCCGGTTGCAACACCCCTTCTCCCTCTAAATCAGTCGAAAATAGGGGAAAATTCCTAAAGCATTCTACCCACTAGATAAGAGGAACCCCCTACAACCAGAGACATTCATCTAGTTAAGCTTCTTGTGACCCCACCTTGCCAAATTATCATTACCCATTCCATGACCTGTACTCAAATTCCATGCAACACAACTCCCAAGAATGAACCAAGGAGTATTCTCACCGTACTTGATCCCTATAATCCCTCCTCAAATAATCATTTCAAATGTTGGAGAGGAGGAGTTTGTACTCCTTGGTACCCCTCTCCTCCTCACGATGGGTGGTAATAACTGTTTCATTCTCCACATGACCCAGGCTATCAATGCATGACAGGGTGGTAGTCTGGCGACACACATGCGTGTTCATGCCCCCCCCCCCTTGTTAACACCCCATCTGGGTGAAATTAATGAAAGGTTTAATTAAATAATGTATTTATTATTTATTATATTATATTTAAAAAGAATTTATATATTCAATTTTTTATTTATTTTAGTTTTATTAATATTAATTTTTCTATTAATTTTATTTTTATACATATTTTCAATTTAACTTAATCATAATTACATAAACTATAATGTGAGAGATAAGTTGCAAATATAGATAATGCATAAAATGGAATATATATTATGCATAAAATGATTAACTCATAATTTTTATTATATCTCTTAGGTTATAATAAATACTTTTCTCCTTCTACTAGTTAAACCATTGATTCACCTTCCACATCATTATATGTCCACTGCTTAAAGTAATGAGTTGATTAGATGGTTATTTTTGATGTGGCATACACATGGAATACACACGATGTGTTAGATCTTGTGACTATCTATCCTCTTGGTTATTCTATAGAAGTTAAGGTATGCATTCCTCCTAGAAACTGCTAGGTTCAGTTACTTTCATGAAATCATTAATCGTGTGTTAGTTGACCAACAATCCAAATCATCTCAATCCTTAGACCTTTGACTAGTTGTTGACCATACTTCACCAACAAATTATCAACAAACCTACTATAACTTATCAAGTCCTCTTTTGATGTGATCCATCAACAAGCATTCAATTCGACCACCAACGTGCAAGTTCAATGGATTATGCTGAGTTGCGTAAATTAGTTGGTTCAGTCTCAAGTTGGTTCTTACCTAATCGATTATTTCCTTAACCATATTATCCTTTAGTCAAACTTTGATCTTAATTGACTATTTGACTTTTCAGACAGTGCCTTACCCCTAGACATGTTCTTTCTTTATTCGACCTCCTTCATTATCGGGATCCATTTCAAAGCATACCTTCACCCTTTTAGGTTTTTTTGAGTCCCACAAAAACTTAGACAATTTTTAGCGCCTAGTTCTTTAACAATACTCTTTTGAATCAAACTATCAATAACTTTCTCTCACATTTGTCAAGTTAAATTGCGGATTGAAGTCTTGTTGAAAATTGGGAAAGTTATTGGGTTCACTTTTGAAGCTTTCCTTTTGTGAGTTGGCCTTATTTATGGTTTTTCCCAATTTGAATGCTAATGTTGGTTTTCCTCTGAAGTCTACCTTGGTTGTTGAGTTTCCCTTCTTTACAAGTTTTCCCATCTTGGTCTGTCCTTTCCACAAGGCTTGTTCATGTTTTGCACGTTGGGTTACCACAAGTGTTCTTCACATTGATTTATCCTTCAACGTGGATTTCCCATGCCTTTGTTGTCTTGTGCCTTCTACAATCACACAATACTATGTCCTCGAGATTTTGCTACCCTTGGAATTTTTGGCATCTCATTCACCTAATCCTTTAGTCGACTATGTCTCTTTGGTTCATGAGGGTATCTCAAACTATCAATAAAAAGTCAACTCTTGTTGTCTCTCACAACAACGATGCACTTATTCCTCCAAGAGGTGTTTGATCTCTAGATGCAATAATGAAGGATCTTTGTTTGTAGACATAAAAATGCTACACACTTATTCTAGAGGAAGGGTTTCTTATTTAGATATTGTCTTCAAGTCGACTAGCACATCTTCCACTTCTCTTCCTTGCATTCCAAGCTTATTCCTTTAATTTTTTCCCTTCCTTATTTTGGGATGATTTTGAGAATGGAATTCCCAACACTTATTCCTTCGATGTCCACCTATATTGAAATGTGTGCATGATTTATTTCTTTTTCTGACTCGTAGTATTAACCTTTCTTTTTCATTGCTCCCTCTTTCCTTCTTATTGGTTGGAGTAAAATTCTTTGCAAATATCCTTGAAACACCTTGGGTTTTTGGGGATGGGTTGTTTCATCCAACATCCAATGTTGCAATGTTTATCTACTCCACATAATGAACATGGAAAAACATACCCACATTGGTACACCTTATGGCCTTTCTTCTTGCAATAATAATAGAAAATGACAAGCTTCTTGTTCTTACCTTCACACTCATTAACTTCTTTACTTGATCCTCCATCTACTGAATTATCTATAGTTGCCGGAGATGCCTTCCTACTATTGTTGTAATCTTGTTGATCATATTGCATGGTCTACTCTTTATTGAGAGTGTTTACAATTTCTTTGTCTTAACCATTGTCCTCAAGACCTTGGCAATCAAAACCCATCTTCTGCAACAAATTTGAGCCTGACTTTCAGAACTACCAAAAGTCCCAAATTCTGCTTCAATTTGAGTAAGGGGTGAATATGAAGTGCTTACCACACTTTCGTTTGTCATGCTTGGTGCATATTGAATCAAAGTGAATATTCTCTCTTCTTTCATCTCTTATAGCTCCCTTTGTAGATTGACCAATATGGATTATTTGACCTCCAAATATTGTTGTAATGTTTTTAGAACTTAGTCGTGCTACTCCTCAATAAGCTTCACATGATTTTTCAGAGATATTGACAACGTTTTGTTCTCCTTCCACTACTAGGCTATCGTCCTTAGTTGTTCATTATCCTTTTGCATTCTTTGGTTTATCTATTGCAGTTCCTATAGTCAAACTATTTTGCGAAATTTTCCCATTGATGCCTTTTGCAACTCACTAAATTAAAATTATTATGCTTTGATACCAAACTGATCCGTAACTCGGTGGGTGAGTCTAAATCTGCCAATGACACTCAAATTAGATTTATATTTAAAACAAAAGAAAGTTTTTGTGTGAATCATTATGGTCTAGATTCCTTCTCTATTTAGCCTTCAACATAATAAGAAAAAAAACATACAAAGAACATTCATACATAAGACAACAATGTTATAAGGAGAACTCTTATACGGAAGAAAATCCAATATATTATCCAGTCTAAACTTAAGTTGACTAGTAAGTGTTAACAAATGCAAATTTGCATTGCCTCTAAGATTCCACATCTGCAAGGTTGTGTATACAAATGCCCTACACTTATAATATCTTATAAATTTCTATGCGATCAAATGTTTCTCATATGAGAATATGTATTTCCTACTATAGCTTCTAATGCATAGGGAGATGTTTGCAATGTCCAACAATTCTAGCTTCCACATCAAAACTCTTGATTGCTCATGATCCTTCTATTGACTTCCATGTTGGAATTGGTGGTTCTTTGTAAACTTGCCTTGTTAAACACATGAGAAGGGGTTGACCATGATGGGTGTTGAGTTGACTAAGATGGAAGTCCAACCAACTAACCAACTTGGCCACAAAATAGAACAAGCGAAAACAATGAATCCAAAGAGTGATTGTGCCGTCAAAAGACACTGTTATTACTTAAGCACAATGATCCAAAATAACTTCCTCTACAGTGGTTAGGGTTACAAAGTCAAGCCAATCCATTGAGATAAGAGGGAGTATACAAAATTGAGCAATCATAATCACAGAAATAGGAAGGACTTGTAAAGGAGTTAACATTCTTGGAATAATGGTAGTTATTCTTACAGTTCTTTGCAAAAGAGGCACCATAGGCATAATTTTGGACCAATGCTGACTACCAGGGTTGATTGTGGTTGGAATGATTACTAGTTGTGGAAGTATTTGAAGAGGATCTTGAGGACTTCTTATGGATGTTCATTGAATATACAACAACAAAGTTCTCATCTTCACCCCTTTTGATCGCATGGAGTAGTCCAACGAGTTTTCACTGGAGGAATCCATAGATTGAGTTTTCGACTGGAGATATTGTTGGATAGATATGTTGCTTGATATTTTTATTTGATGATTGTATTGGAGGCCTTGTTGTGTTCCTTATGAAATATTTCATTACATCGATCTCTTGTTGTCGTTAAGGGGGGATGCTATTGATATTTGGATGAATAAATCCAACTTGAAAGGTCTAGTAGACTAATTGACTAGGAGTTGTTGTTGAAAACACATTGAACTGATTTTAACTAGATCAACTAGGTTGCTTGGTGATGAAGTGGAGTATGTTTCAACTGGTTTGGCTTGCTGATGAAGTAGACAAGTTTGGTGATTGATGATAAGTAATTAATAATAGTGTACAGACAGACAATGGAGCACCCACTATTGATGGAATATCTATTGACATAAACTATTTGTATGATGCATAAAGACTGGTTGCTAGTGTTGATTCGTTGATGTAATATTATTATCTAGTTAACTAATTAAAAAAAACTTCCTTGTCTTGTTGTCTAGTTGACTGATCGACTGGGACAATTTGGGAAACATTTTGGGATATTTCTTATTGTTTTGATCTTGTTTTCATATGCTCCTTTATAATCATGGTGCACATATTGTTTCATTGATTTTAGAGTAGATCAGGTGAAGAATATTCTTGAATGTGACAATTTTCATACCTTTTTTCAGAGAGTATTATTGTACCTTGGATTGATTAACTCGTTGGTTGATAATAGGTTATTGTTTGAAGGTGGCAATCATTTCATCACTATCCTTGGCTAAATCAACGTCTTTGGTTGTCAACATTTGTAAGTCCTATCAAATTAAGAGGGGATGTTATGTAATTTGGTTTGTCCTCCAAGTTGAGTTTAAGTGGGGATGTTGGAATTGATGGTTCTTCGTGAACTTGCCTTGTCAGAAACATGAGAGGGAACCAACTACGATGGGAGTTGAATGAGATGGAAAGATGATCAACCAACCAACTTGGGTGCATGTGAGTTGACTACATCCACTTTCAACATATATATTTATCATGTGCATAGTTATGGGGTGTGAGGTCCCATACTTTGGGGGTTTCAACTACCTACCTAAACCTACATATAGACGATTTAATGGATAGTCTATTATTAATAATCTCTTTGGAGATATGCTTATTGTACTTATCTGTTAACAATGTCTTTTGATACTACCATTGCTTTGGATTCTTTGTTATTCACTTCGATTATATTTTCTTATTCGAACATTCCACAATTTGTTTGTTCTATCTCCAACGCAGCTTATAACTTATTTTGTTGGCTCCTTGTAACACCCCCGACCACCCAGGCCAGGCCATGCTACTCCAAATAACGCTCTGATACCAATTTGTGACGTTCCCAACCAACAACAGGCTGGGCAACATCACTCGTAAACATACTTTTTTCTCTGATACCAATTTGTGACATCCCTAGACACCAACAGGCTGAGCAACGCTACCTCAGAAAACTAACATGCTCGAGAACACACACACACACACACACATCTAATGCAATTTTAACCAGACATAAACATTCTGTACATATACATATTCTTTCGGAAGCAAAAATAATACATACCAATATTTAATAGATGATTTATGTTCTGCTATCACACAACATAATGAAAAAATAACATTAAAAGTATACATGCAGTAATCACAGACAAAACCCATAAATATTACAACATATATACATATAGAACATGTAACCAAAATTGGAAATGGTACTTATATTTTAATTGAAGTATACCAATTGCATGCATACCTTCCACGAACCTCGTAGCCTTATACCATGCTGCTCATCATCCTCAGCAGTGGCTCATTCCCGAGCTGAGACTAAACTCCACCGGGCAAGGGATTCTTAGTCTAGGCAGGGACAACAGGAAGTTGCACAGTACAATAGGAAGGATTTCCTCCAAGGAGCCACTTAATCCCACCACTCAGAGACTCTCATTCCCCACATGCCTGTCCCTTCCCAGGAGTGTACACCTTCATTGTCATACAGTCCATCGGTTTCTCCACCTCCCTTCTAGGGCTTCAACAACAGGCCAAACACAATTCTTAGAGATCTGCAGTTGCTACTGGACTCCCTCTAGGAGAACTCACTTACTCAACACACTCTCTCACCTGGAGACAGTTGCTCACAGGCCTGTAATCCTGCTTCTTCTATCCATTTCCTCCAAGGATCCACTTACGCCCAACACTCACAGACTCTCATTCCCCACATGCCTGTCCCACCCCAGGAGTGTACACCTTCACTGTCACACACTCCATAGACTGCCCCACCTCCCTTCTAGGGCTTCAGCAACAGGCCAGACGAAATTCTCAGAGCTTTGCAGCTGATACTGGACTCCCTCTAGGAGAACTCACTTCCTTAACACACTCTCTCACTTGGAGAGAGTTGCTCACATGCCTGACAACCTGCTTCTTCTATCCACACTCTCTCACCTTGGAGAGTTTCCCATAGGCCTGACAACCTGCCTCTTCAAACCATCTCTTAAGTCAACTAGGTAACCACAGTAGAAAACTCTAGTAAGGCAAGGAACAACTCAACAATTTACATAGGTTCACGAAGGTAAAGGGTTCAACAATGGAGGAATTGGCTGACTGCGTGCTTGCTCAGTGCATGAGTGAATCAGGGCAACAAATGGCTCGCCTTCTCCCAATGCTGAGAGACAACTCCTTAGGAAATATGGCCAGAATGGTTCATGCCCCCAACAATGATGGAAATTCCCACATAAATCTGCATGTGTCCTAGGTGAAACTTGGCTCTCCAGGAGCATGTTCCTCTCCACTTGGAACCCGTTCTTCCTATCAAAGGAACTTAGGATAACTGGGTTTATTTCCCCAAACTTTAGTAATCTAAGGAAATAAATTATAATATTCCCTTGGGTTAAGCCCTCAAGCTTAGCCCCTTTTCCTAATATCTCAGCCCCCCTCCCTTACCCAATCTAGTGGATCTTAGTCCCCCATACTCTTTCTTCGTGGTAGGTCTACATGCAACGATGCTATTTATATTAATAATATGAATATTTACATGTACAAAATATGCTCCTGGCCTTTAACATCTAGGATCTCCGGCCTAATAAACACATAAGCCTACAAGCTTATAAATACTTGGCTCACCAACCTACAAAACATGTTAAATTCATAATTACAACTGGGGCTTAGCCATGGGATATAACAATCCCCTCCCCTTATTTTTTCACTGTCCTCAGTGCAACTCATTTACACAACATCAACAAGATTTTCAAAATCTTAAAAAAGATGCGGGTATTTTGCCCGCATAACGTCTTCGTGCTCCCATGTTGCGTCCTCAGGACCGTACCAGGTCTACTTGACCTTTACAAGACCTATGGCTCGATTCCAAAGCTGCTTGCTTTTCTAGTCCATTATGCGCATCAGATGCACCTGAAAGGTGCTTTATTGCTCCACCTAAATCACATTCCAATCAATAACATGACTAGCATCAAGTATATATTTCTTAAGCAATGAGACATGAAATACATTATGCATAGACATAGATGCATGCAATGAAATCATATAAGCTACTAAACCAATCCTCTCTAGGATTTCAAACGACCCAGAATATTTGGCTGCCAACTTGGAACAATTTCCCAACTTCAAGGAACTTCTGTTGGATTTCACCTTCAAGAAAACATGATCACCCAATTTAAACTCCTTGTGGGTTTTGCCTTTGTCAGAATAGCTTTTCTGCCTATCTTGGGCAGCCTTCAAATTCTGTTTTATCTTTAACAATTTCTCTTCCATTTCCTTGAGCAACTCTGGTCCAACCACTGCCCTATCAGCTGGGTTGTCCCAACTTACAGGGGTGTTTCACTTTCTGCCATAAATTGCTTCCAATGGGCTCATCTTCAGTGATGCTTGATACCCATTGTTGTAGGAAAATTCTACCAAGTGTAGATAATCTTCCCATTTAGATGGTTTTTCCATCACATACATCCTTAACATATTTTCTATCACTTGATTTACCCTTTCTGTTTGTCCATCAGACTCAGGATGATAGGCTGTGCTGAAGTTCAGGTTCGTTCCAAACCCCTTGAATAATCCTCTCCAAAACTTTGAGGTAAATTTTGGGTCTCTGTCAGACACAATTGTCTTGGGAATACCATGCAATCATGCTACTTCCCTCATATAAATATCAACAACATTGGTTTCCTTGTGAGTAACCTTCATAGGAATGAAATGGGTAGCTTTAGTAAGCTTGTCCACTACCACCATGATTGCATCATGCTGCTTGCTTGTTCTGGGAAATCCTGTGATGAAATCCATTGTCACCACTTCCCACTTCCACTGAGGAATGGGTAGTGGCTGCAGTAACCCATCTAAGTGTCTATGCTTAGCCTTGACCCTTTGACACTACAAGCATTTAGCTATGTATTCAACAATCTCCCTCTTCATTCCTGACCAATAATATTGGCTCTTGACTGCTGAAACGGTTTTTTGATATCCTGGGTGTCCCGCATAAAGTACATTATGCATCTCTTTCAAGATCATACTCCTCAATTCGTGAGAACTGGGTACATAAATTTTGTTCATGTACAAGAGTATTCCATCAATTCCCAATTCACAATCTTCATCTTTCTGTTGCATTTTACCTCGCTGCAATTTTGTTACCAATTCCATGTATTGCAAATCAACTTTTGCAGTCTCAAAAATTATGCCTTTAAGATCCATCTGATACATGCTAATGGCTGTAGCATGCATTTCATGCACTCTCCTGCTGAATGCATCAACCACCTTGTTCTCCTTTCCTTTGATGTGCTTGATATCAAGGTCATACTCACAGAGGAATTCCAACCATCTACTCTGCCTAGCATTCAAAGCAGGCTGATCAAACAAATATTTCATACCATTATGGTCTGTCCTCAACTCAAACCTCTTTCCCATGAGGTAGTGCCTCCACTTCTTCAAAGCTTGCACTATGGATGCCAACTCCAAATCGTGAGTGGCGTAGAGCCTTTCATGCTCTTTCAATTACCTGGATTCAAAACATATCACAAACCCATTCTAGCTGAGGACTCCACCCAATCCTTCTTTGCATGTGTCTGTGCAAACCACAAAAAATTCATTCGGATCGACAATCTTCAGAATTGGAGCACTGGTTAACAACTGCTTCAATTGTTGGAAGCTCTTTTCACATTCTTCAGTCCATTGAAAATTTTACTCCTTTTTTGTCAAGTGATTGGGTGGGAAATCCTTGAGAATCCTGCAATGAATCTCCTGTAGTAGCCAACTAGACCCATGAAAGATTTGACTTCTGTCACATTCTTAGGTGCTGTCCACCCTTTAATGGCCTCAATATTTTTAGGGTCCATTGCTATCCCTTCTTCAGATATGATATGCCCCAAATAGTGAATTCTGTTATGATAAAATGAGCACTTGCTCAATTTGGCATACATCTGATGCTCTTTTAGCACTTGCAACACCATCCTCAAATGATGCTCATTCTCTTCTTCCAAATTGGAATATACAAGGATGTCATCAAAAAAGACAATGATAAACTTGTCTAAATATTCTCGAAAAACACCATTCATTAGGAACATGAAAACAACTGGCGCATTTGATAACCCAAATGGCACCACTGTGAACTCATAATGTCCATACCTTGTCCTGAAGGTGGTCTTGCTAATATCTTCCTCTTTAATCCTTACCTAGTGGTATCCTGACCTGAGATCTATCTTTGAAAATGTCCTTGCATCCTTCAACTGATCGAAGAGATCATCAATCCTTGGTAGAGGATACTTGTTCTTTATAGTTACTTTATTTAGTTTTCTGAAGTCGATGCATAGTCTCAAGGTCCCATCTTTCTTCTTCACGAACAAGGCTGGGGCACCCCAAGGCGACACACTTGGGCGTATATACCCCTTCTTTAGAAGTTCTTCAAGCTGCATTTGCAACTCCTTCAACTCTGGTGTACTCATTATGTAAGGAGTCTTTGATACTGAATCTGCCCCAGACATCAAATTTATAGAGAAATCAATTTCTCTCTTTGGGGGTAGTCTTGGTACCTCCTTGAACACATCTTAAAAATATTCTAGGACTGCATTATCCTCCATATTTGACACCTTATCCTTAGATGCTTCCCATATGGGCTGCAAATATTTGGCAACCCTTCTTGTAACACTTCTTTAGCTGCATTGTTGATATTTCCTGGATAGTAACTGCCCTAGGAATTCCTTGGAATGCTCTCCAATTTCCTTCCTCATCCAGGCAAGTGAATTCCTTGTTATGATAGTATAATATGGCATGGTGTTGGCCCAACCAATCCATACCAATTAGGAAATCATATGATCCCAAAGGAAAGATGTTCAAATCTGCCTTGGTACTCAGTCCATTCATGCCCACTGGACATGATTTAACCAACTCAACAACCTTTCTCTTGGCTCCTGTAGCCAGCTGCACCAACCAATATTTCCCATGCTCGCTTCTTGGTAATTGAAATCTTTCCACTACCTTAGGATATACATAGCTATGACTATCCCCTGAATCAATTAAAATAGTAAAGGCATGGTTATTGATCATACCTTCAACTTCAATCATGTATGATTGAAACTCAACATGCTTGTTGTCTAGGGCTGCATAGATCCTTAGTACTCTTCTGCCCATGCCCTCCACTGTTTCTGCTTGCTGAACATTGTGAAAAACTCTCACCTTTTCCTTTCTGTGAGGGCAATCTCTATACTTATGATCTTCTTTACAGCCTCAACATTGCATAGGTGTCTGCCTTGGCCTTTGCCCACCTACTTCAGCCATCCCGGGCTCTCTCAAAATTGGCTTTCCTTGAGGACTATTTCTGAAAAATGGTGGCTTGTTCCCCTTCTGCCTTTGTTCCCTCTTAAACTTCCTCTTGTCTTCCCAAGATTTTTGGGAAGTAGGATTTCCTTTTTGCTGATCATATAAGATTTTTTCTATACTTATAGTTTATTCCAAAGTCTTGGGATCATCATATTGGATTTTATCATTGATGAAAGATGGCATCCCACTCAGATATATCTGGATCTTAACTGTCTCATCCTTAATGAAAGAGACATACTTCAACATCTCTGTAAATCTCTTTTCATATTCATCTATAGTCATGCTGCCCAATTTAAGTTCAAAGAACTCTTTCATCTTTCTGTCATAGTATCTCTTGGTTAAGCACTTCTTTTCAAAATGTCTCTTGAATTCCTTCCATGTAACATTCTTCTCTCTGATGTGATGCACTTTCACAAGATGATCCCACCACATGGATGCCTTTCCTTTCAGATAATAGATTTCAATTCTTCCCTCTGCATGAGAGGAATAATTATACAATTGGAAATTTTTCCTCATGCCAAGTAGCCATGTCTCAACATATTCATCTTTCTGGTACCCTCCATCAAAAGTAGGAAGTTTGATCTTATTCATTTGACCCTTCAGTTCATCCACTTCAGATCTCGTATGATTTCTGGTAGGATATGGACTTGAACTGCCGTGTGGCCCTCTTTTGGAATGCCTTCGAGAGTGTTGGTGACATCTGCTACCACTCCTTGATCTTTCTTTCTTCTCAGGGGTCTCGTGACCTTCTGATTTGCTGGAGCCACTCTCCTTATTGAAATTCCTTTCAATTATTTCCAGGCTCCGCATTAACTTCATATTGAAGTCTTCCTATTGCTCCTTGGCTCTCTTAAGCCTTTTGTTATCTGCCTGGTGAATTTGGACATCTTTTTGCAAATTTTTAATAATTTTCATCATGCCCACGTCTTTATCTATTTCTTCTCCATGCCCACTGGAGTTTGTTCCTTCAACTACAAAATGGACATCCATTCCTCTAGATTCATTCTCCGAACTGTAAGCATCCCGTACCTCCTCCATTTCTCTGCACTATGCAACAATTCGGTTCGGTTCTGACAATTCTTAACTTTGTAAAATGTGTAGTCAACCGAATTTTTGTCATGCTATTAAACTTAATAATTTTCTAGAATAATATAAACCAATATGGTTCAAAAAAATAATATCTGACTCCATTTTCTGTGGGTCTTGGTCGATCAAGAACCCCTCAGGCTTCTATCTATAAGCCCTTCTCTGTTCTGCAACAATTTTCGGGTGCCGGGCCCTTTTTCTTCAACCCTTAATTCACATGTGACCATGACTGTGACCAAGTTCTATTAGTTGGGCGCTTATTTGGATTCTTGAAACTTCGTGGCTCCGGAGCTTCGAAGGATTTCACATCTGCACACCCAAAAACTCTTGAACCATGAATCTATGAATACTTCTACGTCACCCTCGGTGACGTCATCATGCCACATTACTTCGACGCTATGGGACTTCAGGGATTTCTTCCTCCCACTCGATCATGAACCATTTATTCTAGAGTGTCAAGTCTCTAGACTACCGCATCATCTGCCGCGTGTCCTCCGTGATCAACGGTAGAGGTAGACTCCGCCCTTCACCCTTCGGGAGTTCTCTACTCCATGCTAACTGTAACATCTTTCCTCCGGAGTACCAAGTCTACAGACTTCATGATCGGGTGCCATGTGTCTACTGGGGTCAAGTTATCGTGGCCCTGGTCTAGTTAAATTCCTTTCCCAATGTTTAACTACTTTTTGTATTCACCAGGGGCCCCACTACCCATGCTCGAGAGGAGTGCCACATGGAAAAATACTAGAAGCGGACATGTGGCCCAATCAGACGGGTAACAAATGTCACGTTCCAATTGGAATTTCTATCTTTAAAAGGTTCTTAACTCACTGACATGTGGCACACATCCTATGTGTCCACACCATCACTGGTGACGTCAGCAGGACACGTCACTTTGGGACTTTGGGCTTCGGAAGATTTTACACTTTCACACTCCAATTCTCCGGAACGTCGAACTCCCGAACTTCTTTACTTTCCGGGGTCCACATGGTACATCTATCAAGAATTAAGGTGGTGGCACGTGGCATGACTAGGAAGGGTCCACATCACCACTGGCGACGTCATCATGCCACACCACTTCTGTTCATCGGCTTTGGGACTTCGGGCTTCAAGACTTTTCACACTAGCACACTCCAATTCTCCCGAACGCCGAACTCCTGAACAAGCTAATCTTCTGACACACGTCCCTTTTGATGGATGGTCTGGATTAACTCTGGACTTCGGGACTTCAGGAGTTTGTGCCTTAACACACTTTGTTTCTCCCGAACGCCAAATTCCGAATGACTGTGAGATCTACGGTTCACAACCACCCGCATGCAGATCTGATGACCGAGATCTATTTTTCACTGCTACGCCTTACCTCTTACTCTTGAATCGATCTAATGGCTTTGATCCATCCTTGGTCAAATCCAATGGTCAATCACTTCTCCCCGAATCTACGGTGTAGATCCACTCTGGGACTTCAACCCCTTTTGTTCTTATAACACATAAACTTTGCCGAAGTCGCGAAGTCCGAAGGACTTAGGGGTTAACTTTCATGCACCTTTTTCTCGATTTGACGACGATGAAGGGTTTTCCTTCTCCCGAATAGATCCTATGGCCCAACACAACGGTTGTTGCAGCTTCATTCCCTGTTTCCATTACATAAACCATTATACCTCCTGAGATTCATAACACGACCAAGGTATTCTCTTGGCACCTAGGGGCGTTCTTAACTCATATTTTGTCTGTTTTGACAACAATTCACTCTGAAACCTATGTTTCATTAACCACCTACATGGCCCATCCATGCTTAGTGTTGAAACCATGGCTCTGATACCAATTTGTAACACCCCCGGCCACCCAGGCCAGGCCATGCTACTCCAAATAACGTTATGATACCAATTTGTGACGTCCCCAACCACAAATAGGCCGAGCAACATCACTCGTAAACATAATTTCCACTTTGATACCAATTTGTGACGTCCCCAACCACCAACATACTGGAAAACGCTACCTCAGAAAACTAACATGCTCGAGCATACACACACACACACACACACACACATCTAATGCAATTTTAACTAGACATAAACATTATGTACATACACATATTCTTGTGGAAGAAAAAATAACACATACCAATATTTAACAGATGATTTACATTCTGCTATCACACAACATAATGCATAAATAATAGTAAAAGCATACATGCAGTAATCACAGACAAAACCCATAAATATAACAACATATATAAATACACAACATGTAACCAAACTTGGAAATGGTACTTATCTTTTAATTGAAGTATACCAACTGTGTGTAGACCTTCCACGAACCTCACAACCTTAGACCATGTTGCTCATCACTCTCAACAATGTGTCACCCCTGAGTCGGGACTAAACTCTATCGGGCAAGGGATTCCTAGGCTAGGCAGGGACAACAAGAAGTTGCACAATACAACATGGATGATTTCCTCCAAGGAGCCACTTACGCCCATCGCTCACAGACTCTCATTCCCCACATGCCTGTCCCACCCCAGGAGTGTACACCTTCACTGTCACACAGTCCATCGACTGCTCCACCTCCCTTCTAGGGCTTCAACAACAGGCCAAATGGAATTCTCAGAGCTCTGTAACTGCTACTGGGCTCCCTCTAGGAGAACTCACTTCCTCATCACACTCTCTCACCTGGAGAGAGTTTCTCACAGGCCTGACAACCTTCTTCTTCTTCCATTTCCTCCAAGGATCCACTTACGCCCACCGCTCACAGACTCTCATTCCCCACATTCCTGTCCCACCCTAGGAGTGTACACCTTCACTGTCACACAGTCCATCGACTTCTCCACCTCCTTTCCAGGGCTTCAATAATAGGCCAGACGAAATTCTCAAAGATCTGTAGCTGCTACTGGACTCCCTCTAGGAGAACTCACTTCCTCAACACACTCTCTCACCTGGAGAGAGTTGCTCACAGGATTGACAGCCTGCTTCTTCTATCCACACTCTCTCACCTAGGAGAGTTACCCACAAGCCTAACAACCTGCCTCTTCAAACCAGCTCTTAAGTCAACCATGTAACCACAATACCAAACTCTGGTAAGGCAAGGGACGACTCAACATTTTACACAAGTTCACGAAGGTAAAGGGTTCAACAATGGTGGAATTGGCCGACTGCGTGCTTGCTCAGTGCTTGAGTGAATCGGGGCAACAGAGGGGTCGCCTTCTCCCAATGATGAGAGTGAACTCCTCAGGAAAGATGGCCATAATGGTTCGTGCCCTCGACAATGGTGGAAATTCCCACATAAATCTGCATGCATCTTGGGTGACACTTGGCTCTCCAGGAGCACGTTCCTCTCCACTTGGAACCCGTTCCTCCTCCCAAAGGAACTTAGGATAACTGAGTTTATTTCCCCAAAATTTAGTAATCTAAGGAAATACATTATAATATTCCCTTGGGTTAATCCCTCAAGGTTAACCCCTTTTCCTAGTTTCTCAACCCCCCTCCCTTACCCAACCTAGTGGAGCTTAGTCCCCCATACTCTTTCTTCGTGGTAGGTCTACACGCAATGATGGTGTTTATATTAATAATATGAAGATTTACATGTACAAAACAAGCTCTTGTCCTTTAACATCTAGGCTCTTGGGCCTAATAAACACATAAGCCTACCGACTTATAAATACTTGGCTCACCAGCCTACAAAACATGTTACATTCATAATTACAACCATGGCTCAGCCTTGGGATATTACACTCCTCCATGGATTCCATAGGCTCACTAAGAGAATATTGGTTTGGTTCAAAAAGTATCCTTAACTTTTATTTATCACCAAACTTTGTGGACCTCTGCAACACTTCTACAACATTCTCTTTGATCAAATTTTGCTAATTGTTCAATGTCTATTTTGCATTCTCATTTGCCAACTATTGATCTTTCATAGTTCAACTTCTTATGGGCCTTATCCAAAGAGTTAATTACAATTGCTCCTCTTCTCTTATCACCTTCCACAAGTCCTTTTATGCTCATTACCCAAAGACAATGAATTGATTTGAATATTATTGTTGATGTGGCATACACATGGAATATGCACACTACTTTGGATCTAGTCATCATTTCTCTTCTTTGTTATTATATAGAGGTTAAGGTATTCTCTCCTCCAAGAAACCATTAGGCTCGATTACTTCCATGAAAATGTGAGTGGTGTGCTAGTTGACCAACAATCCCAGACTCAGTCCTTAGTCATCCGACTACTTGTCGACCATAATTCACTAACCATTGATTAAAAAAACTTACTAGAACCTAACAATTCTTGTTTCAATGTGCTCCAACAACTTGCATTCAATGTTTCCATCAACTAACCACCAATGTGCTTTCCTAGTAGATTTTGTCAAGTTGAATAACCTACCGGGTTTTTGCCTAGTCAATTTTTTCTTGAACCATCTTAGCCTTTACTCAAACTTTAATTTTTGTTGACTATCCACGTTTTTAGATAATGCCTAAGTAATCCTAGAAACTTTTCACTTATTTATTCGAATTCCTTCATTACCGGGATCCATTTTGGATCAATTTACTTGCCAAGTGTTTTCCTTCCATTTGATTTCAGGTTTAATGTTTTCTGCAAGTTGTCATCCCTCTATCAATGTTTCAACTTTCATTGTGCCCTCGTTATCACACTTACGGTAGAAGGGGAGTGTAGGTCCTTGGATAGTTCAAGCACACAACTTTCATAACCCATTAATGATAGACAATTCACAACTTGGGAAATAATAGTATGACATTCACTGAGGTGTTATGGCGACACTCCTTATTCATAAAATTTCACAAAATCTTACTATACCAAATAAGGGATTTAGCTATGGTCACTTTTTTAGTGATCCACATTGGCTCAATGATAATTAATAATATAATTTAGAAAATACCTTGCCATGAGGCGTAGAGCTTTCACAGTAACTATCTCTTACTTATTTTTTAGTAGCATGGGCCATATAATAGATTTATCAAGAAGTACAAGTACAAGTTGTTCAAATTTCTACCCACAAATATGCAATGCATTTATCTATTTATAAGTTTAGCAACATATACTTGAGGTATTTAATGATTGTCATAGTGTATGAGTGACCATGAGGAAGGAAAAAAACTCAAAGGGTGTAATTTCTAGTGTTAGATATTTGCAAAAACAAAAAACATCAACACATCCAAACATAATATATCCCTTAATATATTTACTAATATATGTGGATTTGTAGAGCACAACAACAATACAAAATCAACTTAAGAATATGAAGAGCATATAAACATCAATGGAGAGTAGAAGCAAATAGATTATGTAGTTCAAGGAGCCATTCATCTCTATCTCATGTTTTTTTGTTTTTTCTCTTCTCGCCACTTATAAGATGCTCCCCACCATTGGAAACATCACCCAAAGTTGGTGGTGTCACAAGCTCCTGTTATTCACAACCTCTATTTCAAGTAAATTTATAATTCTACTTACTTTGCTAAAAGAATTCCAAAAAAAAATACATTAATGTTTTTCATGAACCAAATATCTCAATGGAAGATGAAGCAAATTTAACTCAAGCAACACCACAAAGCACTGGTTGCACATAAGAATAGTGGTTGCACATAAGAATAATATAACAAGACTATCATTGGAGACAACATCACAAACTAAGTTTGATGTGGATCTGAAAGTATGCTCAAATTTAGATCATGAAACATAATAACCAATTGGGAATTGGGTATAGGTATATAGTTAATGTTAGACCTCTATAAGTGGCATGTTTGGTAATTAAGAAAGTAAATTCTCTCATTGATATTAAATGAAGCCATATTTTAAATTAAAAAGACTAAGACAACTCATGGAACATGAATATACAATCTCTTTCACATATACCTATGTAATTAATGCGATATGTCTTGATTGATTACTATTACATGTAAAAACAATTAATATTATGATTTTCCTATGAGAAGAACAAGCCACGAATACAATAATTAAACATTGCAAAAAATAATATATATATATATTTTTAAATTTTTTAAATATTTGATTTAATAATAATTTTTAATAAAACTTTTGAAATATATTTTAAAATTTGTTTAATGTAAACGAAAACTATAATAAAGTCTAATTGTTTTGAAAAGCATATAGTCCCTACTTATGGTCTGGCTTAATAAAAAGAAAGAGAGTAAAGGGGAGTTGTAACATTAACATTTCGGTTTCAATTCTAAGAAATAGATACCAATAAAGGGAATGCTAGAATTCAAATGTTTCTTGCAAAAGACTTTATAACATAATGTACTTTTTGCAATGTTGACTATTTTAGTGTTGAAATAAATGTCAATGTGATAGAGATGATCTCTAGAATTTAGAGAGATTTTTTTAATTTCGCACCTCTTAAAAGATTTTTGATTCTAATCATCATCTAAGATTTTTGATTCTAATCATCATCGCCGTTTCTTGTAAAAGACTTTATAACATAAGGTACTTTTACAATGTTGAGTATTTTATTGTTAAAATCAATGTCAATGCGATAAAATGATCTCTAAAATTTAAATAGATTTTTTTATTTTCCCACCTCTTAAAAGGTTTTTGATTCTAATCATCATCCCCATTTTTTGGTAGTATTTTTTAAAAAATTTAAAGGTTTTTATTCTAATAATCATCCCCTTTTATCTTTTAAATTTTAAATTGTATTGAAAGAGTAAGATAAAAGTAAATTAGTATAATTAAGTAAATTAATTAAATTAATTATAATTAAGTAAATTAATACAATTAATTATAATTAAGTAAATTAATACAATTAATTATAGTTAATTAGTATAATTAATGATATATTATAACATCTCATTATAAGATTAACTTGGAGATGAGAGAAGGAAGGAGAGATTATATGTTATATATTTTTAATGATAAATATCGTCAATCCTAATAAAGATTGAAGATGAAATCCCTACAACTCTCCTTGTTTGGGTGAGATTGCCACACTTACCACTACATTGTTGGAACAAAGATCATCATGAGAAGCATAGGTAATTCTTTGGGTAATTGTATTGACATATCAGAGCCAACTGACCACATGTTTTCCTATACCATAATTTGCATAGAAATCGATATAGAAAACAAAGAGTTCCCAGAGGTAGTATTACTCACTTTGGATAACCAGAATCATTCGCAGCGAGTTGAATATGAAGACTTATCATTTAAATGAAAAGCCTACCATGAATATGGCCATTTTTCTAAAAATTGCAAGCTTAATCAACAAGCACAACACTCCGAGCAAGAAAAGGAAGGGAAATGACAAGCTGGAAAGAGGGAAAAACAAGCTAAAAATCCTTCTCAATCAGAAATGGCCAAATGAAATAAATCAACCAATGAAGCTCCAAGATCTATAGGGAAAAATCGATCAAGTAAGAGGATTAGACCCAAAAAGCACAAGTCTATCTAAAGGATCAGGACTAGGGGTGAAATCAAATAGGTTTGAAACTATAGCACAAACTAACAATATGATGTATTTAGAGGTAGTAGTAGCAACTCAAAAGGAGTTTCATTCCCCCATACTTCAAACCCCAATCCTCGAAGAAGTGGGTTTCGCCTCTAATCAACCCATTCAATTTCCAATATGGGAAGAAATATGCCCATATAACAATGAATAAGGGGAAATTTTGGGAAGCCCAAATGCAAATGAGGAACAATTAATCTACATGCATCAAAAAATAGGTATGGAAACTAGAAAACGAGCTTAGAAGCAGGCTAAAGAAGAGGCATGGGAAGAAATGACTCAGGAAAAAAAGAAAGTGAAGAGACCAGAAATGAAACCTGAAAAAAAATGATGAGAGGAAATAGCAAATAAAGAAAGGGAGCTAGGAACATAGCAATTAATATAGACCTCCTTCGGCTTTGGATTGAAATCCCCTAAGAATATAGGAGAAACTCATACCCCAGCGAGGGGCACCAAAAACCATAGGTAAATAATTCAATTAGTCTTCTAGAACTGTAGAGGTATGGGTAGTAGGATTAAACCAAATTCATTTAGGGATCTATTCAAGCAAGAAAAACCCTCTATCCTCCTCTTCGAGGAGACAAAATTAAAGGAGAAAGAAAGTTATCCAGCTTAGTAAAACTCATTGGAAATCACGAGAAGTAGAAGTAGTCAGTTCCAAAGGAGCCTCTAGAGGGATTTGAAAAATTTGGAATAGGTTAGTGTTTAACATAGAATTTTCCTTTAAAACATAGGATTGGCTCCTAATAGTCTTGTTCATCAACAATCTAGACAAAAATACAATACTATCAATGTATATATGCTAGTAAATTATAAAGAAAAGGAGGAATGTTGGGAGTCCTTATCAAAGATCAATGATACTAAATTTTTTCAAAAAAATATAGTTGCAGGAGACTTCCATGTTACCTTAAATAAAAAAGAAAAGGAAGGAGGCATCATAGTAAGAGATCCCTTCCATGAAAAAATGGAAGATACGATCGACATTAAGACAAGTAGATGAAACAAAAGAATAGGTTTGGCTCATACAACAACATGTTTAGATCATTTTTTCATCCAACACAACCTTCTTCTCTCAAACCATTCATTTTACTCTAAGATCTTTCCTTGGGCAGCTTCATATCATTGACCTATCATTCTAGTAATAGATGACTTGCCAAATTACGGTTCATTGTCGTTCAAGTTTAAACCTTTATGGTTACAAAACATTGAGGTAATGGAATTGATCTCTAGAGAATGGAGCAAGTGGGTAACGAGATCACCCATATTCTTATGGGAACATAAACTTTAAGTAGTCAAGTTGGTGCTAAAGGAATGGGAAAAGAACAATATTATCCCCTAAGTAAAGAAAAGGAAGATTTGGAAAAGCAACTGGAACAAATACAAGGCATAGTGGAACATGAAAACAGATCTAGGGAGCTTATATTAGAAGAATCCAAAACTTTCCAAAAATATCAACAAACTCTTAGACAAGAGGAGGAAACTTGGAGATTAAAATATTGTAGTCTTTGGATTAGATTGAGAGATAAGAATACCTCATATTTCCATAAGCAAGCAAAGACAAAGAAAACACAAAAATAATGTAAAGGAAATAAAAAAGAGGATGGTGTAGTGCTAAATAGCTTCCAAGAGATCAAGAAGGAAACAAAAGAACATTTTGAGGGGATTTATTCAGAAAGAGATGGGGTACATCTAGAATCCACAACAACCATGTTAGAAAATATACCCCCCTTAATTTATAAAGAAGAAAATAATTAGATAACCAAAATAATATCAGAGGAAGAGATAATTCATGCAATTTAGGGATAAGAACTTAATAAGGCCCCTGGATGAATTTATATCGAGTCTACTGGAACCTGATCAAGTGGGACCTTAAAAGAATGTTACAATTTGTTCAAAAGTTTGGGAAAATGGGAGGCTACATAAACTCAACTTTTTTGGCTCTTATCGCAAAAGAAAAGTTTGGGAAAATGGGAGGCTACACAAACTCAAATTTTCTGGATGTTATCCCAAAATAAGAAAACCCTTCATCTTGGTCCATATTTTGATCCATTTCTCTTTGTAACACTTCATATAAAATCTTGTCTAAAATTATAGCTAATAGTATATATATTTTTTTGTTTTGTAAATGAGTGAGAAAATCTATATTATTGAAGGAAATTATAATACAAAAAAGATACAGGGACTCCCAAGATCTGCCAAAACGGAAACCAGATCTGGGGCCCCAGGGGAGCAATGTCTAATATAGCAAGGGAGGCCTAGGCCTCCACCATGGGAAACTGACCCAAACCTCCACAATCTAGTTTGAACAATGACAACATAACGAAAACATAGAAATCATAAGCATAGTGGGGTTAGCTCCTACACTAAGAACCTTGACCAGGGCTGGTCCTGCGCTAGTCCAGGTTAATGGGGTGCTCTTTATCGCCATCCTTCCTGGCCTTGTTCTCCTCCCCTTGCTCCACCAGGCGTATCTTTCTGATGCACGCTGGGGTTCCATTTCTGTTGGCTAGAGTAATATCTATATGGTGGAAATAGCGAAGATAAAGATGGAATTGCTCCGTTAGTGTCTCCATTTTTTCCTGCTGGCTTCGCTGGTCCTCCACAAGTATTTTGGCGCTCACCTCTAGGTTGCTGAGGCGGTTCAAAATACCTATGAGCACCTTCTTCTGGTCCCTGGTTTCTATCTTGTTGGTTTCCTTTTGGTCCACACACATCTTACCTATCAACATTTTTGTTCTCTAGGATTCCTCCACCATCTTGTGGTAGAGGGTTGTTATGGGTAGTGTGGCTCCTGGGTCCCTTATCCTCCCCGCTTCCTGAGTTAGTTTTGTCCAAAATTTGCCCCTGTGAGTGTTGTTGATTTATCGCTCCCATATTTTGATGATCGTCTTTCCCTTTGTATCAACCTGTGTGAGGAAGGTACTCTTTGCTTCCCTGGCCGCTTGTTTGATTCTTGTCATCCTCCGGGCGCTTGGCGGAGGTTCTGTTCCCTGGGGGCCTCTCTTGCTACTAGTTTTCTTCATGCGTACCATCTTCTCTTGCATATGGTAGTTTTTACATTGGGTTCTTCTCCTGTTCCGCTTCACCCCTTTCTGGTATGTAAGGTGACCCGTATAATTTCTTTGCTCCGGTCTGTTGCTCTTTCTGTTATACCTTCTTTTATGGAGCCAACCCGACTACGGTCCCGTCCTTGCAATCCTGACCTACTCATCAAGGTGGCCCTTCTGGTCCGTGTCCTCTGTTCCAGAGCGTGCGCACTTGATGGCCGTGCCGTAATCCCTGCACCAATGCTTTGCCTTGTACATTGTACGCCAGTCATTTCCCCGCCTCGTAACGGTACTTGGGTGAGGTGTACCCATACTTGACCTCGGTAAACCTTTTCGTCCTTCATACTTTTTCGCCTGCTAGTTATCTGTTATGCTTTCCCACGGGTCACCCCTGTACTTCTTTCTATTGACAAGACCGTGGTGTCGTGCCTTCGCCTGATGTGTGATCTGTACCTGCATTTGTAACCTTGTTTGATTGGTGGGCTATCGGATTCTGCCTGGAACCTACGTGTCCTTCAATTCCTTCTGCGCCTCCATTCTTGAAGTGATCTTCCGTACTACTATTGTTGTCATAGTATTTTGCCGCAAGTTGGGTGAAATCTGTTCGGAATCGACCTTGCGGGATGTTGCTCCAGATTGTGTCCAGTTCTGGACCTTCGTTATCCACCCCCTCATTCGCTACTCTGTCCGCCAGTCCATTTGCTGACCGCCGAACCCATCGCAACTCCACTGTGATCCCTGTCTACAAGTGCTCCTGTATTTTTTGCAGTACGTGTGCCAATCACCAGTTTCTTTGGATTTTGCCCATTCTGGTGCTGTTTTGGAGTTTTCTTACTGTGTTGATCACTAGCGTAGAATATCTTTCCACTATGGTGTTTTTCATCCCCTCTCGACTTAGAATCTCCAGGCCAGTCTCCAGGGCTCCGAATTCTGCGACGTTGTTGGTTGAGTTGCCCAGACTCCCAACGTACAATCATATGATGTTTCCTTTACTGTCCCTGATTACTCCTCCCAAACCTGTTCTCCTTGGGTTTCCTTTCGCTGACCCATCGAAATTCAACTTGAGGGAGCCTGAAGGTGGTGGCTTCCAGTTGCGCTCACCTACTTGGAGTTGTGGTGACCATCTGAACTGATTGGGGTTGTGACCACCATTCAGGTGGAAGGCATCTAGGACTCGAGAATCCTGGTCAGTGGAATACACTTTACCTACCTGGCAGTTGCGGCTCTGCACCGTATCTCGTGTCATGGAGATTATTGTTTCCTTGATATTCCCTTCGGGCTAGCTTTGGTTTTTGAAAATGCGTCAGTTCCTTTCCTTCCATATCGACCATATGATCATTCCTGGGGTGAGTATCCAACAAAGGTTCACCTCTTCTTGTTCGCTGTAGTTCTCTTTCCAGAGATTGATGGTTGCAACAATGTTACCTCGAATCCTGTTGGACTGGCGAAAGATACTTGCCGGCTAGTCCCAGAGATCTGTGGTGTAGGCGCATTCATTCAGGAGATGCTTCGTTATTTCTTCCCGGGCTTGGCAGAGATGACATCTTGATGGACCTATGAATCCACTTTTCCTTAGGTTTTCCCAAGTTAGAATGCGGTTGTGAAGTATTAACCATTGGAAAATTTTATCTTTGGCCATTGGGGGCTGTTCCATAGGTTATCCCACTAATGCACTGGGTCTTCTTGGTCCAGGTCCACTATATAGTGTCAGAATTCTTTCAGGTTGAATTCCCCATCATCTTTTTTTCCCTATCTTAGCTGGTCCTCTCCTTCTGTGACTGCTATTTTCCGTCTTCCCAGTTCCTCCTCCACCTCTTTTACTGTTGTTGCGGGTGGATCATTATTCTGTAGAGTGATCTTGTCCCAGATTCTCCATTTGTTGTGGTCTGTTTCCTGTTTCCAGTATTGGTAGACGTTAATTTTACCTTGCACTATTAGATCATGTTGGAGAGCCTCTCTGTCTAGGTTCTCCATTTTCGGTTTTTACTGCCAAGTGTCCTCCTAGAATTTGGCTATTCTGCCATCCCTGATTTCCCATAAGTTGTGTGTCTGAATCCAGGCTTTATTGCACCAGGCTAGGTTCCAAATGGCTGACCCTTCCCTGGTTCCTCTGAAGCATAATTAATTAATTACAATTAAGTAAATTAATACAATTAATTATAATTAAGTAAATTAATACAATTAATTATAGTTAATTAGTAGAATTAATTATATATTATAACATCTCATTATAAGATTAACTTGTAGATGAGAGAAGAAATAAGAGATTATATGTTATATCTTTTTAATGATAAATAATTTCAATTCTAACAAAGATTGAAGATGAAGGTCTAAGCGGTTGGATCCAATGGTGGAAAGTGATGAGTTTTTCATCATTAGGCAAGGTTCAATTTCCATGAGGGATTTTCCTACAGCCATGGGGTCACCTTGAGGTAGTGGTCGAATGTGTGGTTGCACCTAGAGAGATTATATTAAATGGTCTCGTGACTTGTGCACACATAAGTGGATCAAATCCCACCCCCATGTCCTTCAAATTTTAAGAAGTTTTATAAATTATAATATATAAATGACAATAACACACTTCTGCAAACCTATCCCTGAGCGATTTTTATGATTTATTCGATTATGGAACCCTTGGCTGAAGGGGGCACATCGCCCCCTCTAGATCCTGAAGTAACATTTCTAAGGTTAACAGAATTGTTGGGAAAATTGACTAAATCTCATCCCACTCGATTTGTTACGAAATTAGATGAGGTGCCAAAAATTCCTATTCTTGCCAAATCTTCTCATAGGATGGGTTTGGCAATGGAAACCTATGGTTTGATTGGATAGTTTATTGGGATCTAGTCATCCCCACGGGAAATAGCGATATGGATACAAAAAATTTGGAAACCCCTGATAAAGGGAAATTTGAGTCGTTTCTTCTGTGGGAGAGGGTTCTAATTTTTTTTATTTGAAAACAAGGAGGACAAATATTGGATATTTAGGAGTGGGCCTTATTTCTATGGAACAAGCGACATGTACCTGAACCATTGGACACCCAACTTCAACCCCGAACATGAAATCCCTACAATTGTCCTTGTTTGGGTAAGATTGCCACATTTACCACTACATTGTTGGAACAAAGATCATCATGAGAAGCATAGGAAATTCTTTGGGTAATTGTATTGACAGATCAGAGCCAAAGGACCACATGTTTTCCTATACCATAGTTTTCATAGAAATTGATATAGAAAAGAGAGAGTTCCCAGAGGTAGTATTACTCACTTTGGATAACTATAATCATTCACAGCGATTTGATTATGAAGAATTATCGTTTAAATGAAAATCCTACCATGAATATAGCCATTTTTCTAAAAATTGCAAGCTTAATTAACAAGCACAACACTTCGAGTAAGAAAAGGAAGGGAAATGACAAGCTGGAAAGAGTGGAAAACAAGCTAAAAATCCTTCTCAATTAGAAATGGTCAAAAGAAATAAATCAACCAATGAAGCTCTAAGATCTATAGGGAAAAATCGATCAAATAAGAGGATTAGACCCAAAAAGCACAAGTTTATCTAAAGGATCAGGATTAGGGGCGAACTCAAATGTGTTTGAAACTATAGCACAAACCAACAATATGATGTATTTAGAGGTAGTAGTAGAAACTTTAAAGGAGTTTCATTCCCCCATCCTTCAAACCCCAATCCTCGAAGAAGTGGGTTTCGCCTCCAATCAACCCATTCAATTTCCAATATGGGAAGAAATATGCCCATATAACAATGAATAAGGGGAAATTTTGGGAAGCCCAAATGCGAATGAGGAACAATTAAACTACATGCATCAAACAATAGGTATGGAAACTAGAAAAAGATCTTAGAAGCATGCTAAAGCAGAGGCATGGGAAGAAATGACTCAGGAAAAAAAGAAAGTGAAGAGACCAGAAAGGAAACCTGAAAAAGAATGATGAGAGGAAATAACAAATAAAGAAAGGGAGCTAGGAACATAGAAATTGATATAGACCTCCTTCTTCTTTGGATTGAAATCCCCTAAGAATATAGGAGAAACTCATACCCCCAACGAGGGGGACCAAAAACCATAGGTAAATAATGTAGCTAGTCTTCTAGAATTGTAGAGGTATGGGTAGTAGGATTAAACCAAATTCATTTAGGGATCTAGTCAAGCAAGAAAAACCCTCTATCCTCCTCTTCAAGGAGACAAAATTAAAGCAGGAAGAAAGTTATCCAGCTTAGTAAAACCCATTGGAAATTATGAGAAGTAGAAGTAGCCATTTCCAAAGGAGCCTCTAGAGGGATTTAAAATTTTTGGAATAGGTTAGTGTTTAATTTATAATTTTCCTTTAAAACATATGATTGGCTCCTCACAGTCTTGTTCAACAACAATCTAGACAAAAATACAGTACTATCAATGTATATATGCCAATAAATTATAAAGAAAAGGAGGAACGTTGGGAGTCCTTATCAAAGATCAAGGATACTAAAATATAGTTGCAAGAGACTTCCGTGTTACCTTAAATCAAAAAGAAAAGGAAGGAGGCATCATAGTAAGAGATCCCTTCCATGAAAAAATGGAAGATATGATCGACATTAAGACAAGTAGATGAAACAAAATAATAGGTTTGGCTCATACAACAACTTGTTTAGATCATTTTTTCATTCAAAGAAACCTTCTTCTCTCAAATCATTCGTTTTATTCTAAGATCTTGCCTTGGGCATCTTCATATCATTGACCTATCATTCTAGTAATAAACGACTTGCCAAATTATGGTTCATTGTTGTTCAAGTTTAAACCTTTATGGTTACAAAACATTGAGGTAATGGAATTGATCTCTAGAGAATGGAGCAAGTGGGTAATGAGATCCCCCATATTCTCATGGGAACATAAACTTTAAGTAGTCAAGTTGGTGCTACAGTAATGGGAAAAGAACAATATTATCCCCTAAGTAAAGAAAAGGAAGATTTGGAAAAGCAACTGGAACAAATACAAGGCAGAGTGGAACATGAAAACATATCTAGGGAGCTTATATTTGAAGAATCCAAAATTTCCAAAAATATCAACAAACTCCTAGACAAGAGGAGGAAACATGGAGATTAAAATCTTGTAGTCTTTGGCTTAGATTGAGAGATAGGAATACCTCATATTTCCATAAGCAAGCAAAGACAAGGAAACACACAAATAATGTAGAGGAAATGAAAAAGAGGATGGTGTAGTGCTAAACAACTTCCAAGAGATCAAGAAGGAAACAAAAGAACATTTTGAGGGGATTTATTCAGAAAGAGATGGGGTACATCTAGAATCCACAACTTCCATGTTAGAAAATATACCCCCCTTAATTTATAAATAAGAAAATGATGAGATAACCAAAATAATATCGGAGGAAGGGATAATTCATGCAATTTAGGGATAGTAACTTAATAAGTCCCCTGGTCCATATGAATTTATATTGAGTCTACTGGAACCTCATCAAATGGGACCTTAAAACAATGTTACATATTGTTCAAAATTTTGGGAAAATGGGAGGCTACACAAACTCAAGTTTTCTGGCTCTTATCCCAAAAGAAAAGTCTGGGAAAATGGGAGGCTACACAAACTCAAATTTTCTGGATCTTATCCCAAAAGAAGCAAACCCTTGATCTTGGTCCAGATTTTGATCCATTTCTCTTTGTAATGCTTCATATGAAATCTTGTCTAAAATTATAGCTAATAGATTGAAGATGCTGCTCCAAAAAATAATTTCAGAAAATCAAGGGGGATTTATGGAGGGTAGGCAAATAATGGACAATATTATTCTTGTTTAGGAAGCCATTCACACCAACCAAACCAACAAAGACAAATTTAGGATGTAACATCCCTCTGTTACGACAATAAGTGATGTAAAGATAGGTAAATAAAAATTATTTTTCGAAACAACAATGTCACGATAAGTGACAAACGTCACCACATAGATTAAAAATCCATAAACCATATTATCACAATCAACTGTAACCAACATTAATTTTATTCAATCAACTCATCACATAAAGATAATATAAGGAAACTACCCGCCCAATCTATCCTGCATGGTTAGGACCTCCAAGACACATAAGCAATGCTCGAGTCCAGGATTCATCCGATTGATTTTGACCATTTAAGGTCTCAGGACTTGCGACTATTCTTAGGAACAAGGAGATATCTAAATCCCATAGCCCAATCAAATCAACTCTAGACTAGTTTCTTCAATCATGTTCAACATCACTTCTTCATAGTGCAAGTAACAATCCATTTTACTTAATCCATCATTCGTCAATAAATAAGTGACATTGAGTAAGAGAATAAGACCTAAGGATTTATAGATTCTATGAAAGAATAAGTAAGATCCTAGTACTAGGTAGAGATCTATTGCATCCATATTTAGAACCTTTCCTAAGTTAAGTTGATTTATGTCAATAATCAATTATCAATTACATCAAGCTACCGTAACAAGTCACATCCTTATGTAGCGCAACTAAATATCTTTAAGAATGACTTATCTAAAGTAAGCAATACAATACAAATTTATTACCAAATTATATCCATAACAAGGTACCATAAGGAGGTTAACCAAATAAATAATTTGAATAGAAATCAAGCTGTTTTATATATATATCCATTAAGGGAATTAAGAAAATCAACCTTAATCAAACATATCAATAAGGACTCAATGCTAGCTATAATTTCAAAAAAGGAAATTTGGACACCTAACAATTAAAAGAAGAAATCAAAATCAGCTTACAATTTATAGAAGAGAATAAGGAAGATCCAACTTATTAAGCCACATACAAGGACTTCCATGCTATCTACAATCCAAATAAGAATTAAGGAGAACTAAGGTCTTGTTGAAACAAATAGGGGTTCAATTACTAAACTAAAATTTAATGTTTAAGAACCCTAGGAAGATCAACTTCTTTGAGTATTGCAAAGGGGTTTCAACGCTACCTTACACATTCCTTGTAAGGGTATGAGAATTATTCAATCCTAAAAGGTGGTAAATTGGAGGTAAAGTTGTGTTCGATCCAATCCAGAGAAAAAGAATATTAACCATCCTTTCAATGCAATCGAATTCCAAAACTATTCCCATATCCGCTAAGAGAGAATCAAAATTCATCCCATATAATTGACTACGATACACATGATTTCATGATTAGAGAAGCAGGTTCTTTGTAAGGGAAGGACTCATCTTTGCACAACGGTCACAAGGCAACGTCTGCGCACTAGGCGCCAAGGGTGCACCCCAAGGAAAAACGCATGCAAATTCCGGAACTTAAGACACTGTTTTTTTAAAATTAAGGCATTACTTTTCTTTTATTTAATTTTTAGGAAGGTTCAAGGAACAAGGGTATCGTGCCAACCTTAGTGCACCCAAATATTTAGTTGGAAACTATGGGAGGAGTTGAGATAGCACTTCCACACTTCCAGGCATCTCGTGGTGGAGGAAACGAGACTCATTCGTTGCAGAAGGGTCGAAGTTTCTAAAAGGTGGAACAATTTGACATTACACAATTATTCAATTTTGTCTAAAAGTTGGCAGCAATACAGTTACCCGACTGAAGATTTATTGGAAGTAATTAAAAGAAAAATCTAACTTAATTATTGTCTTTTTAATTAGTCGCGAATTACAATATCATTTTCAGAAACAATATAATGCGATGTTCGGCCACGAAGTACATGATCACAGGTTTTTATAAATGGAGGTAATTCTCAAAATGAAAAAGTCTTGAAACACACATACAATTTTATAAATTAGGAACTAAGATTAAATTGGCAATAACAACATACATTGTCACTGAATTCTGCGCTGAAATAAACGACAAAAAATCAAGAGATTTAAACAAGATTACTTCGAAATCTTCAGCAAAATTATTAATTAACTCAGAATTACAACTGGTTCAAAAATGAGTCTCGACCATTTATTCTACAAAAATCAATCTCGTTACGCTAATAAATTCAAATTAAAATATCGGATCCAATGAAGGTTGAGAGAAGATGTTGTTCGTCAACCGCTGACGCTCCTCCTCACTCTAGCTTGCTAATCACAGAGACTTCACAGGTACCTCCCAGCCAATGCTAGGGGTACTCTTCTTCCCCCTTAGCCCCCCGAGCCGTAAAGGGGCCACACACACAAACCAAAAATACTCTAGCTCCAAGCCTGCCTCGCAAGGTAGAGCCATCACTCTATCTCAAGCTTAGTATCCCAACTCTCACAAGTAAAACCAGTCAAAAATAATTCGGAAGCATAACTTTACCCATAACCAGTGTCCTCTCCTTACCATCTTGACCATTTTCTTTATAGGAATTTTCTCACGGACACATCCCCACTTGCACAAATAATTTTCTTTTTAATTAAATAATTTAGAATTATTCCTCCTCAAACTTGTCACCCCCTCCCCAAGTTGCACAAGTAATTCCATATTTTATTTTAATTACAAGTCAATTTCCCTGACATTTCCCAAATGCGCTCCTTAAATCACTCCTAGTTGTCTCTTAATTCCCCATATTCCAATTTAATGACACACCCTACTAAATCCGAGTTAAGTTAAAATATGAGTCTTCTTTTAGTTAAACTAGTGGTAGTTAGACTCTAGCTACCATTCTACGCATACACATATTCTCTCAGCTTTATTCCTTTCTTATCTTAAATTCCAATTTGGCATTTTCTTGCACACAAGTGCATTAATCAAATCTTTAGGTTTATTTCATTTTACTTAATTCTTAAATTAATTTACCTCATTCCTTTTTAATTTAGTTAATAATTTAGTTTAGTCTCCTTGCAAGAAATTAGACTTAGGCTTAATTTTTTTTGAATAGGTTTATACTTTAATTTGGGATTTACAATTAATAAATTCATTTTTTAATTAATTAATTAAATCCGACAAGGCCTAAATATTTTTTTTCAAGGTTCTCAAGGCCACCTAAATTCATTGACTCAAGTTTTATTTACGTGATGTTCCCTTCAAGAAGCAACTCCGTGCTCCAACGGTGCCACTCACCTTTGACTGGTTTTGGTAGTTATCCAACCCTTGGATTCGACACTCCATTCGGGCGACCTTGTGAGAGACTAAGGGCTTCTAAGGAATAAGGAATCTTCCTTATTGCACACCCCTTAGAATCTTTGTGAGCGACTGTCTTAGTCTACCCTCACGACATCGTGGACCTCTTGAACTAGGTAATCATTAACCTACAATTTGAGCCATGGCGAGGGTGCTAGTAGGCTGTGATAGGGACGCTGCCACACCTCTCCCTCAATATCTGGTTTATGTGCATGGCCCCTTTACTCCTTATGTGAGTCAGATTAGCAAGCATCATCAGCCTGCATCCATTGACAAAACACTGTCATTGATCCATATACATAACCATACTAAATCAATTATATGACACACATATGCGTAAAAATGAAACACTCAAACAAAACAAAATCCACTCCCTGACTTAATCTGGAGCCCAAGGAGGTCCATTGATGCCAACGACATCCACAATCTAGCATGTCTCTTGCACACTCATGTAAACTCGTCAATAGCATATGTCAACACACACACACACACACACACACACACACACACACACACATCAAATGACAATAAATCACCACCATCAACATCATCATAAAATTCCATAATCGAAACAAATAACCATGTACTATAACCGGATCACTTGCACGCAAGTGTCCTCAAAGAATAAGTCGATAACATGTGCTCACAAGAGCAGGATGTTACATAGGATTATTAATATAGACATGGCTAGTGCGTTTAATCGAGTTAGGGATTCTCTTCTTCTAGATGTTCTTCATAAGTTTGGTTTCAACTCTTTGTTTACCCATTAGATATCGACATGCATTGGAACTTCATGGATTTCCCCTCTAGTTAGTGGGATACCAATAAGATTTTTCAAAGTGATAAGAGGCCTTAGACAAGGGCGCCCTTTATTACCTCTCTTATATATTATTATGGACGAGTATCTTGGAAAAAAAATGGAAGTTGAAAGAAGATTTAGAAATCTTCTTGGAATTAAGATAGTAAGGGGAATAAAGAGTATAAACTATTCACAATTTGTAGACGATACAATACTCTTAGGGGGTGCCTCTATTATAATGGCAAGGAGGTTCAAAATCATTCTTGATTTTTTTCTAGATTACTCTGGGGGAGCAATCAATAATAGTAACTGTAAAATTGATGGTTGGAACATGAGCCAACACATTCTCAACAGATTTCTAGAATTCTCTCTTTTTCACATCAAGAATAATGGACTAATTTTGAATACCTTGGCATGCCAATTAGTTTATTGAGTCCATGTATCTTACTTGGAAAAATATATTGGACAAAATCAAAAGCAAGCTCACCTAATGGGGAGCACATAGATTAATCCAACTGGGTGAGTGGTTTTAGTAAAATCAATGCTATAAGTACTACTCATTTTTTAGAGTTTAAACCCAAAGGGAGTGATGCAAAAAATTTCTTAGGAAATAAACAAATTCCTTTGGAAGGGGGGAGAACAAACACGAAGAAATTTCATCTTATAAACTGAAATATAGTCAAATCATCTTAGGAATATGGGGGTTGGGGCATTAGGGAACCTGCCCTAGTAAACTTGGCCTTCGGGCGCAAATGTTTTTTGGAGGATAATATCCAGAAGCTATAATCAGTGGAAGGCATTTCTTCTTAAATTTTTTTTTTAAGTAAGAAAACTATGATGCATTAAGGACGACGTTGAGAGAAAAAAAGGTTCCCCAATCTTAAAACTAATTAAAACTACTGCTCCTATAATCCAGGATAAAATAATATGGGTGTCAGGGAATGTGAATCTTATCTCAATATGGACGAACAATATTTTGGGGAATGGACCCCTGAAAAACATAACATTGTTGGCATAGCTTAAAAAAAAAAACTAGATGGAAGGGAAAACTTTAAAAAGACTTTTTGACATTTAGATTTGGGAGGAATCTTTAGGACATGGATAAAGTGGCAAATTAATTATCCTCCAACTCATCCCACTCCTATAGTTCAAGTTATGTTTGATAATATTAAAGGATGTGCACCCCGAAATCTCTCTATTTTTTATTGTAGAGGTTGGGGAACAAATCAATGTAGCGTTAAAAGAGCCTATCCTGATTTACTACAATCACAACCTTTACCACAATGATAAAGCATCTGGAAGTACATTTGGCATCTAGATGGATTGCCAAATATTAATATATTTTGTTGGGCAATGGTACATGGGAAATTTTTTATTGGAGATAATTTTATTAAGTGAGAAATTCAAGGCCCCACTAGGTGTGTTTTATGTCTTTCTAACTTTGAAACAATTCATCACCCTTTTTCTAGAATGTGCGTATGGAAAAAGTGTCTAGCAATAAGCTTTCTTAGAAATTCTATCCAGAATGGACATGCCACTCAATTGGAATGTTCACATGAAGGGTGAAAAATTAGAAAGGATCTTTCAATAACAAACCTCTACTTAAAAGACTTTGGATAACTCTTTCAAAGTATATTTGCTGAAAAATATGGCTTGAAAGGAACAAAGCCATCTATAGGTAAGAGCTTGATCCACCCTTCTGGACTATGATAAAGGCAAATGGGTTTTTAGCAGAATATATTAATTCAAAAGGTATTTTTTTTTGGAAATCATTTCATGGGAGGATGATGATTAGAGATGGATTCAATGATTTCAAATATGCTTAGCTCAATTAATAAAAAGAAGCATAAATACTCTTCCCATATCAAACTGGTAGCTTTGCATAGATGCAAGTGAATTATAACAATGGAGATGCGAGAAACATTCATATATTATCTTCTTTGATGGTGCTTCAAAAAGAATCCAAGGGTGGTAGGAGCCGGGGGGAATCCTTTTCGAACTCAAAGGAACACTCGAATTGTCATATGCCTGAGGGTTAGGAATCCTTACAAATAACTAGGCAAAAACTTATTTTCTTTTTCAGGGGATCAAATTAGTAGTGGAAATGAATATTTCATGACAAATTGTAATTGGGGATTCCATTGCAATTGTTAGAGCAATGATAAAACAAACTCAAGTAGATCATAGTCTTAACTCTATCTTTTCCATAGCACTTCACAAAGCCTCAAAGATCTTGAAAATATCATACTTCCAGGTTCTCTACAATCTATTAACTCAAAAAGTAAATGTTTTTTGGAAATCCTTTAATGGGAGGATGGTGAGCATAGATGAATTCAATGATTTCAAATATCCTTAGCTCAATTAATAAAAGAAAAAATAAATACTCTTTTCAAATCAAACTGGTAGCTTTGCATGGATGCAAGTGAATTCTAGCAATGGAGATACGAGCAAGATTCATATATTCTCTTCTTTGATGGTGCTTCAAAAGGAATCCAAGGGTGGTAGGATCCGAGGGGAATCCTTTTCGATCTCAAAGGAACATTGGAATTTTCGTATGCTTGAGGGTTAGGAATCCTTAAAAATAACCAGGAAAAATCTTATTTTCTTTTTCAGGGGATCAAATTAGTAGTGGAAAGGAATATTTCATGACTAATTGTAATTGGGGATTCCACTACAATTGTTAGAGCGATGATAAAACAAACTCAAGTAGATCATAGTCTTAACTCTATCTTTTCTAGAGCATATAAAAAAGCCTCAAACATCTCGAAAATATCATACAAGCACACAGATACAATCACAACTAAGGAAATTAGATTAAAATTAGGGGTTATATGGATTAATGGACATCAAACCACCCATTACCATCACATTCCTTAAGATTTTCACTTAATGTCAAGTACAAATTTAGTCACCCAACAAGTGTTGGGTATGCATAGGTACCATTGTCAAGGATCAACATTAAATGTGAAGGGACTCTTCACCCTTACAAACATGCATAGGTGCCATTGTCCAAGATCAACATTAAACGTGAAGGGACTCTTCACCCTTACAAGCACGAATCAAGTCACAAGAACTCTTGGTATTGAAGTCATCACTATAATTCACCGCGATACAAGTGAGATAGAATTTAGTTGTATCTATTTCAGGTGGAATGGGTTCAACCTTTTCTGTTCGCTCCTCTTTAGGTTTGCTTGCAGTCAGCTGATATTCTTCAGGAATTTCTTTAGTTT
>ML799715.1:399511-418476 GCA_009831015.1 Picea engelmannii | reverse complement strand
TATTAATATAGACATGGCTAGTGCGTTTAATCGAGTTAGGGATTCTCTTCTTCTAGATGTTCTTCATAAGTTTGGTTTCAACTCTTTGTTTACCCATTAGATATCGACATGCATTGGAACTTCATGGATTTCCCCTCTAGTTAATGGGATACCAATAAGGTTTTTCAAAGTGATAAGAGGCCTTAGACAAGGGCGCCCTTTATTACTTCTCTTATATATTATTATGGACGAGTCTATTGGAAAAAAATTGGAAGTTGAAAGAAGATTTGGAAATCTTCTTGGAATTAAGATAGTAAGGGGATTAAAGAGTATAAATTATTCACAATTTGTAGACGATACAATACTCTTAGGGGGTGCCTCTATTATAATGGCAAGGAGGTTCAAAATCATTCTTGATTTTTTTCTAGATTACTCTGGGGGAGCAATCAATAATAGTAAATGTCAAATTGATGGTTGGAACATGCGCTAACACATTGTCAACAAATTTCCAGAATTCTCTCCTTTTCACATCAAGAATAATCTTTTTCACATCAAGAATAATGGACTTATTTTGAATACCTTGGCATGCCAATTAGTTTATTGAGTACATATATCTTACGTGGAAAAATATATTGGATAAAATCAAAAGCAAGCTCACCTAATGGGGAGCACATAGGTTAATCCAACTGGGTGAGTGGTTTTAGTAAAATCAATGCTATAAGTATTGCTCATTTTTTAGAGTTTAACAATGTTAGACCCAAAGGGAGTGATGCAAAAAATTTCTTAAGAAATAAGAAAATTCCTTTGACAAGGGGGAGAACAAACACAAAGAAATTTCATCTTATAAACTGAAATATAGTCAAATCATCTTAAGAATACGGGGGTTGGGGCATTAGGGAACCTGCCCTAGTAAACTTGGTCTTGGGGCGCAAATGTTTTTTTGGAGGTGGAAGACATTTCTTCTTAAAAAATATTTTTAAGTAAGAAAACTATGATGCATTGAGGACGACGTTGAGAGAAAAAAAGGTTCCCCAATCTTAAAACTAATTAAAGCTACTGCTCCTATAATCCAGGATAAAATAATATGTCCAGGATAAAATAATATGGGTGTCAGGGAATGGGAATCTTATCTCAATATGGACGAACAATATTTTGGGGAATGGACCCCTGAAAAACTTATCATTGTTGGCATAGCTAAAAAAAAACTAGATGGAAGGGAAAACTTTAAAAACACTTTTTGACATTTAGCTTTGGGAGGAATCTTTGGGACATGGTTAAAGTGGCAAATTAATGATCCTCCAACTCATCCCACTCCTATAGTTCAAGTTATGTTTGATAATATTAAAGGACGTGCACCCCGAAATCTCTCTATTTTTGATTGTAGAGGTTGGGGGACAAATGAATGTAGCGTTAAAAGAGCCTATCCTGATTTACTACAATCACAACCTTTACCGCAATGATAAAGCATCTGGAAGTACATTTGGCATCTAGATGGATTGCCAAATATTAATATATTTTGTTGGGCAATGGTACATGGGAATTTTTTTATTGGAGATAATTTTACTAAGCGAGAAATTCAAGGCCCTATTAGGTGTGTTTTATGTCTTTCTAACTTTGAAACAATTCATCACCTTTTTTTCTAGAATGTGCGTATGGAAAAAGCGTCTAGCAATAAGCTTTCTTAGAAATTCTATCCAGAATGGACATGCCACTCAATTGGAAAGACATGTTCACATGAAGGGTGAAAAATTAGAAAGGATCTTTCAATAACAAACCTCTACTTAAAAGACTTTGGACAACTCTTTCAAAGTATATTTCTTTGTTGAAAAATATTGCTTGAAAGGAACAAAGCCATCTATATGTAAGAGCTTGATCCACCCTTCTGGACTACGATAAAGACAAATGGGTTTCTAGCAGAATATATTAATTCAAAAGGAGTTTTTTTTGGAAATCATTTCATGGGAGGATGATGATTAGAGATGGATTCAATGATTTCAAATATGCTCAGCTAAATTAATAAAAAAAAAGCATAAATACTCTTCCCAAATCAAACTGACAGCTTTGCATGGATGCAAGTGAATGATAATAATGGAGATGCGAGAAACATTCATATATTATCTTCTTTGATGGTGCTTAAAAAAGAATCCAAGGGTGGTAGGAGCTGGGGGGAATCCTTTTCGATCTCAAAGGAACACTCGAATTTTCATATGCCTGAGGGTTAGGAATCCTTACAAATAACTAGGCAATTTTTTTTTTTTTTTCTTTCAGGGGATCAAATTAGTAGTGGAAATGAATATTTCATGACAAATTGTAATTGAGGATTCCACTGCAATTGTTAGAGCAATGATAAAACAAACTCAAATAGATCATAGTCTTAACTCTATCTTTTCCAGAGCACTTCACAAAGCCTCAAAGATCTTGAAAATATCATACTTCCAGGTTCTCTACAATCTATTAACTCAAAAAGTAAATGTTTTTTGGAAATCCTTTAATGGGAGGATGATGAGCATAGATGGATTCAATGATTTCAAATATCCTTAGCTCAATTAATAAAAGAAAACATAAATACTCTTCTCAAATCAAACTGGTAGCTTTGCATGGATGCAAGTGAATTCTAGCAATGGAGATATGAGCAAGATTCATATATTCTCTTCTTTGATGGTGCTTCAAAAGGAATCCAAGGGTGGTAGGATCCGGGAGGAATCCTTTTCGATCTCAAAGGAACATTGGAATTTTCATATGCTCGAGGGTTAGGAATCCTTAAAAATAACCAGGAAAAATCTTATTTTCTTTTTCAGGGGCTCAAATTAGTAGTGGAAAGGAATATTTCATGACTAATTGTAATCGGGGATTCCACTACAATTGTTAGAGCGATGATAAAACAAACTCAAGTAGATCATAGTCTTAACTCTATCTTTTCCAGAGCACATAAAAAAGCCTCAAACATCTCGAAAATATCATACAAGCACACAGATGCAATCACAACTAAGGAAATTAGATTAAAATTAGGGGTTATATGGATTAATGGACATCAAACCACCCATTACCATCACATTCCTTAAGATTTTCATTTAATGTCAAGTACAAATTTAATCACCCAACAAGTGTTGGGTATGCATAGGTACCATTGTCAAGGATCAACATTAAATGTGAAGGGACTCTTCACCCTTACAAACATGCATAGGTGCCATTGTCCAAGATCAACATTAAACCTGAAGGGACTCTTCACCCTTACAAGCACGAATCAAGTCACAAGAACTCTTGGTATTGAAGTCATCACTATAATTCACCACGATACAAGTGAGATAGAATTTAGTTGTATCTATTTCAGGTGGAATGGGTTCAACCTTTTTTGTTTGCTCCTCTTTAGGTTTGCTTGCGGTCCGCTGATATTCTTCAGGAATTTCTTTAGTTTATTTATTTATTTATTTTTATTTTTTTAAAGTTTGGTTTGGTGCACGACAATTTTTGTTTTGTTTTCTAAGTCTTCCTCACATGTTTTATGTTATTGCTGCGTGGGGTCATTGTTTCAGACATATTATTTTCAGGCACCTTGATACCTATAGGTGTTATAAGATTTCAACCTCATATTTTCTCTTCAGAATCCCTCTGGGATATCCTCTGCACCATCCTATAGGTGGCTTCCTATTGTGAGAAATCTTACCCTTCAGAGAGGTTAAACTCCCCTTAGCTGGTTTTTCTTCGACTAAGACATAATAGAGAAAGTGGACACTAACATTGCTTGCTCCTGTCTATTCGCACATGAAAATGAGAAGAGAGAAAAGGAAATAAGAGTGCACCTTTTTCGAAGGCTGTCCTCGCTGCTCCAACGTTGGATCCAGTCCTAGCTTGAACACGATCACTTAGACATAATGATCTTCCTCTTCTACTACTTGTACAAATTTAGATGAAATAAAATCTAACTAAATGAAACAAGCATAAACATCCATGTGTAAAGTAAACGAGACAAAAGTATGGGAATATGCCAAGCTTATATTCATGAGAAACAATGGACAACACTTACAATCATGTTGAGGTTGAGAAATCTTCCTCCAATGCTCCTCTTCTCTATCCCTTGCATGAATGTCTTGAGATCAAAATGATGATGCTTCAAATGGATTCCTCCCCCCCCTCGCCTTGGAATTACCTCATTATATAGGATTCATAGGCTTAACCACCATGGAGAAGATCACTCTCTAGATCCACTAAATTGGGATCTCCAAGATTTTTAGGGAGAAAATATCTCTCAAGGATTTTGAGGAGAAAATATCTCTCAAGGATTTTAAGGAGGAAAAATCTCTCAAGATCCATCAAATTATGATTTTAGTTTGAGAAAATATTTCAACCATCCATGAGACTCTCAACTTCTCCTTGAGATTAGGAAACTAAATGTGAGGTGGATTATCACATTAAATTAATTTCCTTTTTTTGAATAATAATGAATAATATATGTGCACATAGTATTTTGACCTTCATATGATAAAATTCTCCTCCACACTGACTAGGGATTGTGAAAAATGTTCTTTCATGGTGTCAAGGTGTTGCGACACTTAGTAAAGTGCACGTGACACTTAGTAAGGTGAATACGACACTTTACGACACTTGCAACACTTTGGTGTAAATAGGCGTGACACTTAAGTGTGAAATTTTGGTGTGTAACACTTCCTCTATCTCTTCTTTTAGTTCAAATTCTTTTCCTCTGAGCCAAAGGATATCGCTACTGTAGCATCAACAAGGGAACACTAGGAATTGGGAAAGTTATGAATATTTGAAAATTGAGTTTCCCTATAGTATTAGGAAATAGTTTTGAGGGTGTTTTGGTGCCATCTTGTATCCTCACAATGGAGCCCTTAGATTCCATGGAATTTAGAAGAAATTTAAACCCAGGCAAATAGGATGTCAATGTTTTCTTCGGTCTCAAAATTCAAGGATTTTGAGCAGCAATGTATGATTCGATTTACATAAAATATTAGTACACTTTTGTAGGTAAAGAAACAATTAGTTGTCTTGGAGACTGAATGTAATCAACTCAACCATATGGTAGAAATAATGAACAAATAATCTCTTTCAATGACATCAAACCAACAAGTCTCAATGAAAGGGAATAATGAGGAAGAATAGATAGTAGCACAGATGGTTGAAGCCATGGATATCATAGAACAAGACCCAACTTGCAACAAAGATGGAGATGATGAAGTAGAAAGTCATCACTCTTTCCTTAAGTTTATGTTTTATAAAGCAATTAATATTCTAGAAAATATCGTCAAAGGATGTTAGAAAACTATGTGTAATTTCTTGGACAGACTTGTTCATTGTGAATCAGACAGACACTAAGCATGTACTTACAATGTTGCAAGTTCGTGTGCAACCATTTTGATAATATTAATCTCCTAATTCTTGTTAAAAAAAATGAATATTGAAGATGAAGAAACTGAGACTTTGTTAAGGGACGAACTACACATGTTGACAACAATAATTTCACCAAGATGAGGTGAAAACACATTCTCAATGAAGATCCATTTGAAAAACTGAAACCTTCCAAACAACTCCACACAGTCTCCTTCTAAAGACAATGAAGCAAACACAAGTTTAAAAGAAAATTCTTGTAGTTGAATTATAATTTCCAAACACCTTCACATGAACCTCTTCAAAAAATCGTGAAACAAACATAAGTTTAAAAGAAGTGAATGCACAAGTAGTTAGAGCGGTAAAAAAAACCCGCATTATTGTTAGCAATTAATCATGCAATGAAAGAGTGTGAGTATCATTGTACTATTGAGAAAACAATTTGATAATAAGTTCTCAAACATACTCAAATCACATCATTACCAATCACCAATCCAACCATAGAAAACTCTAGTAAACAATACTGATCCAAGTTTTTTCCTTTTTCACTTCTTTAAAGATTTATAATAAGACCTACTGACATAGAAATATCAATACTTGGATGGACTAAAATGATAATTCCTTCAATCACTATGGTTAAGGTGTCTATATAGTTGAAATGTGCATATAGAAGAATCATGTTCTGGTTGATCAACAAGTGCATGATGCATCTCATGCAAATCCAACATCAAATTCCAGAAATAAAGAATCATCATATGGTGTAGTGAAGCAACAAAACTAGGATATGGTTCTTATGAAATAAGCATGGTAGAGGTGTCATGGTGAACATATCCAAGACTTGCTTTGGCTTATTGTATCTTAGGAACAATAATATTCACAATCCCCTTTTTATTTATACCAAATCTACCATGAGTATAACCCATGTCCTTTTGATTTATACCAAATCTATCATGAGTATTACCCATCTAATGAAGCATTATGGAACCAAACCCTTTAGTTTTCTTCCCAAAATCATTAGAAGACTAATTATAAGTAGCTAGCAATGCATGAGAAGAAGAGGCCACACATTAAAAAAAAAGACACATCAACAACTAGGACATCTCACTACTTTTCCTCAATTAAAAGTTGTTCTTCAAGTTCAGTAAGATATTGATTGAAGCATTACAAATTATGATGATTTTATCCTTATCTTTCAATGACTGATGCAAAAGATCATAATCAAAGTTTAGAGATTGATGTGTGAAAGAGACTACCATTATTTTTCTCAAGTGGAAGAGCCTCCCCATGACATTGCTAAAAATATTCTTGCAAATAATTAATTTCATCTCATTGTTGATCAATAATATCTTTCAACGAAGAATTCTCACCAAGAAGCTCATCATTAAAAATTTGTAGGGAGTCAATGTCATTACAAAATTTAACATTAGATTTTTGCAAGGAAGCAAATCCTTTTCATTTGAATCTCTGCAACAATTTCTTCTCCTCATGGTGCTTTTTGGAGAAGGAAATTTTACTCAACAATAAGATCATTCATGGTGAAAATTAAAGAGAATTATGCTATATGCTTGGGACAAAATTACAAAATCATTGGGTGGAGCACATGAAGTGTGAAGGCCTCCGCAAAAATAAATATTTTCCATTCAAAATCTAACTCTCCAAAAAACTTTTGTGACCATTAATAGCCATTCTAAAGATAACCATAAGGTTGAAAATGTAGATATTGAACACCACTAGAAAGTATGCAAAAAAATTGGCACTTAAAAAAACTGACACCGAATAAGGTGCTTGTATGTGAAAGATATCCTATGACAAATTTTAAACATGTTGACTAAACATATAGTTTCCCAAAAATTGAAAGAATTTTTATTTTTATTTTATTATTATTATTATTTTTAATTTTATATTTGAAGGTGGAAAAACCTATCATAACTCAGTTGTCAACCAAAAGTGAGGACAACCATCACTAGCTACTATCTACGAATGCAGGCTAACTCATCACTGTTATTCAAGGAAAACCATGTCGCCTGAAATAAACTATTGGTGGTTCATAAGGGGGTAGACTTTCAATCCTTCTAGATGTCTCTAGGTCTTGGGTCATTAACATGTTTCCTTATGTTTGAGGAAAACAAGCTCTTGACTAATCAAAAATAGTTTTAAGTCTCACTTTAGGACCAAAAAACACTTTCAGCCTAGATAGTATCCACAAGAGAAAAATTTAAAAGAATTATAGTAAAGATGATAGAATTTTCAGGAAAAATAAATTGTTTAAAAATAATTGCTTACCAACAAAAAAATTGCATTAAAAAATGATTCTGTAACATTGAGAAATCACTAGTTGACATTAGGTTCTTGAAATTGGATATGTAATAGTGAGGGTAGTACTTGAATCATTGTCATATCATACTACACTAACTAGGTGGATGATGTGGTGATGACTGGTCATTCAATGTGTGACTAAAAATGCAATTGACTATACAATTGACATGGTGCTGGATATCATACAAAAAATCACGTATAAGCTTGTTCGCATTCTAATTGAAAACATTGTTCATCAAGCACATTTTGTATGTCAATAAGTGGCTCATTGTTAGGGAGGAAACTAAACACATTTCATTATTGATTATATTGTAAAAGATCCCCACCTCACTTACATTTTGCTAGTTTTATTTTCATGACAAAATATTTTATTTAAAAGCCTCATAAACTTGTGTATTCAAACTAAAGTCTTAATTCCAATGCCATTTTAACCTTCAGCTTGTATGAATCTATGTATATAATGGTTTTATTCTTCTATTTTAACCTTCTCGCCCCCATTCTTAGAGTGTGAGAATGGATATGTGCTTCTTCTCATCATCTCTCCAATGCCTAGATTGTGAGAAATGACACATGCTACTTCTAGAAGTCTAGAATTCATCGCTGTCAAGTCCTCTCTTCTAGAAGTCTCTAGTGGATTCCCACATGTCAAATTTAAATTCCTCTCTTCTAGAAGTCTATAACTTTTTTCATTCCAGTTAAATTTCTTTAAACATTTATACTATTATGGTGCATTTATAGTAGGAATTATAGAAAATTTAGGTGCATTAGCTACAATTTATCATTTGTATCTACCCAATCCCTCTTAGGGGGACTCTTATAAAATTCAATATTTTTTGTTTCTCATGAGATTTTGTTGGCTTGGTATAGGCTCGATTACTTTTAGCTTGAATATATTCTTTTATGCCACAACTTTGAATGTTTTGCTAAGCAACATGCTTAATTAGTTCTTATGTGTCATTGATGGAAGACTTAACCTTATTACTATTTTGATTTTCTTTCTTGTACTCCTATCAATATATTTAACAAATAGGACAATTTCCCTACTTTTGAAGGTCTTGATGTCTTGAGAAAACGATAGTTCTTGAAAACTAGTTAAAGTTTTATCCTTTATATTTTTGGGACTAGACATAACACCAAGCTTCTAGAATGACGACAACATAACTCTATGTAGGTTCATTTTGGTGGATGAATAAGATCATGTCATTGGGCATGACTAAAAATACAATTGTGAGTCATTTGACTTTCTTAGTCTCTTGGATATTTTTTGTGATTGGAAGAATAGATGTATGGGGTTTTCTTTATTTTGTAGACAAGTGAATGATGTGTGTAATTTCTAAATTTGTTGTCTTTGTTTTGACTTTAATTCTTTGGCATGCACTTTTGTGTAATGGTGAATCCTTTGAGATATTTCTTTGGTTTATTCATAAGCCATAACTTGTAGTGTGCACAATCCTTTCTAGTCACTTCGTTTTGAACTTCAACTTATTTTACTAGTCACCATTTCAAAATATGATAACAAATTGCATTTCATGGTAGGAGAGGGATTTAGGTCCATTTAATTATTCCTCATCTCCACAATTCTAGCTTGCCTTATCTATACCAATGCTAGAAAAAACTTGTCATGAGTAGGACATACTTGCCTTATTGTGTCCAAGTCTTGTTGGATGGATCTCTTACCTACTCATATTAAGATATTGAATTCATCTTCATTACATGCTTCTCCATTGTGTCCAAATTTTTTTCCAAGCTTGAAAACATAAGATACTATAGGGAATTCTTTCAATTTGGATTTTATTGTTCTTTCTCATACCAAAACATGATCAATGAAATATTCTAACAATATTGATTGCATTGTAGTGCTTATTCACTTTAATAATATTTTATTTGATGCTTAAAGAGAGGGAAACTGACCATGAGTTTAGCAATATTGTCAATAATAATGAAAATAAAATATAGAGAATAGTTGCACTAATTTATTAAATGTAATCTTGATATATTTAAAAGTAATGGACAAGAGCATGGATTTCAACTATAGTAAACATTATTAGTGTTGAAAGATGTTGTCAACCGACTACATATATAGTTACATCTGGCATGTTTAAAAGAAAAGATAATGGAAAAAGAAATAAACACCCATCACTATATTAGCATTGTTCCTTGGAAGCTTGATTATAGGAGTGTACAACTTGTAATCACTCTTTGTAGAATGCATATTTAGGCTAGCATTAAACACAATACTAAAATTGCTAGTTATTAGAGTACACATGCATGAGACAAGCCACATGATAGAAGGAAAAATCCACCACACCAATGTGTGTGTGTGACTTGATAGAAGGAAAAATCTACCACACACACACACACACACACATCTATGTATGTATATAGTTTTAAAATACTTTGCATCGCTTAAGCGATGTATTTAATGCCAAATGAGAGAAACCCAAAAAACTAATGTTGTGTTAGCATCACTTGCGCAAGGTATTTAACGTTGAATGGATGTCACTACAATAACATACATATTGGTGTAGCGTCACTTAAGCAACGATAGTTGGAAATTTTATTTTTAACTATTTTGTGGCTTGGGTTTGAAGAAGTCAATTACATGTCGATTAGAGGACAACATTGGATAAGCAATGTATAGTTGGACAAGATATTATCGAATTATACTTCTCTCTCATTGTATTTTCACACCATATTGACAATAATTCGACGAAAGATAAATTCATATTTGATGTTTAACCAACATTACAAATGTCAAATGAGCATTTAATTTCAACCCCAAATGCAGTAGTGACCTTCAAAAGAGGCCTGATATTATTATCGAATAAACTTGGAAGATATACGTTTGAAACTCTCAAAAGAGTTTGATAAAGTTTTAAGGAGATAAAAAATGAATCAAAACTCATATGATAGACTCAGGGGAAAAATTCACAAAATGTCAATGTAGGCTCAAAGTGCCCCAATTTACTTATTGGGCAACTTTCAAAAGATGAGACAATTTGAAGGTGAAACTTGCTCTCATAGACTTGTCAAGTTACACTCAAGAAAAGCAATTTGAAAGTCTCAAATTCTAAGAGATCAAGTTCAATTTAGAATTTGAATGTAAGATTAAGAAAAAAATTAGATGAATGCTATCTACATTCAATCAACCCTAGAGAAAATATAAACGCCTTTGAACAATAAGATATAAAGGCCCTTTCATCCTCAAAATCCATACCAAGATAATGAAAGAAAAAACTCAACAAAATCAAGAAAAAAGGTGTGGTCCCCAATTTTCAACTTGGGGCTAGTTGAGGCCCCAATAAATTCCTAGGCTAATTGTCAATGCTATTTTTTTTTCCAAGGTATATTTTCAAGGGGAAACCCTTCAGGCACTTCCTCATGTTTTGTGAATGGTACAGGGGGAAAATTCCATTGGCAAATAACATCTTTTCCTAACACTAAGGGACATGGGTAGATTTGAATGGACATTGGGAAGTCTAAGTGTTGGAGAATTCATCTTAAGAACCACATAGCCAAGATAAGAGTGTGGAGAGTGAAGAGTAAAGGGAATGAAGCGGTGCCTGCACTTTCAACCTAAGGAACACAAATTGTTTGGGAGTTACATTAGCACAAGAGGTCAACTTCACCCATGAAGTGGACATCAGGTTGACGCCAACAATAAGGGCAGCCCCAATCCAATTTTTTGCTTCAATATCACAACGAAAGTTTCCATTATTGGAATTGTTCCAAATATTGATGCATGGTGGACAATGACATTGGGGGTTCCTTGAAACTCCATGACAACCAAAAAATCAAACATTTGTTCTACATGCTTAATTCCTTCAATGAAATTGTTGAATGTATTCATGTGAGCTATGTGGAGCAATAGCTACAACCCAAATTGGTATCATAAGTTATTTTTTTTGAATGCTATGTAATTTCAAAATCGTTTGTCTATGAACAATGCTATGAATGATTAGTTTTACATTATTGGATTGTATAAATATGCACTTCATTTCATCTAGAACACCGTGTAGTGTTTCCCCTTTAATTAATTACATGGTGTACATTTTTTATTGGGTAAACAATTTCCTAGAGTAGTTTCTCCAACCTATCCACTGGTTATTCCTTGTACTATCCAAATATTGATGCATTCCCATTGTCCTAAAGACTATAGGCATTGGTGTCACCTACAAACATCCATTTGTATGATTCATCAACTATTTTGGGTAGAATAAGGTGTTGTGATTGTACACAAAGGATGTCATTCAATTGACATTATTGTAGAGATAAAATCTTGTGTAAGCACATGCAAATTGTAGAGTTGTTTCCATGTTGGAAAGCAATTGATCTCAATAGAAGAAGACAATCCACACTTCCCTTTGTTGACTTGTCATGTGATGGATTATTGACTGTTGGGTTCTCACAATTCAATGAGTGTTGAACAGAGTTCAACATGGCTTCCATTGGCTACCAAGACAAATCATAACCAAGTTTTTTGAATGAAAAAGACTTGCACATCAAATATGGGAATGCATTATAATTAAAGAGTTCCAAATCTAAAGAGTGTAGAATGCAATGCACAATAAAGAACCAATGAGTAGACTTCTACACTAATGGAACAAGTGAGGTCAGAAGCCAGAGATGAAGCCATATCCATAAATAGAGCTAGAAGCCGGAGTTGAGAGCTAGAGCTAGAGTTAGAGATCGATCTAAAGTTTGATCTACAGCCAAGAACCAAAGTTGAGGGCCATGTTCCAGAGAAGCATATAGGAGGCACAGTGATAAAGAGTTTGGTTTCCTTAGTAGATTTTGGAAACCAAAATCCTCTCAATGGGGAGGTGTGATTTGAAACGAATCCAAAAGTCAAACAACAAATAGGATAAGACTCAATATGCACAAGCAATTGACAAAAATTGAAGGTCGAAAAAAATAGACAAAGAAAGCATTAAAAAATTAAAGGAAACAAAAGGAAAAAAATGAATGAGCAAAAGAATGAAACATGAGAGAAGAAAGTTTGGGAATGGGAAATGAAGGGATAAGGATGCTTGGCATTCCAACTACCCCAACACTACATATGTCCTCTTGCATATCAACTCAAAAATGGCCTTTTGCAAGAGTGGAGGAGAATGAAAGGAAAATCATGACTACATAAATTGTTAAATGGCCTAGAGAGCCATGAGATTGCATTGTAACCCTAAAATTGTTGAGAATTGATGCAGGAGCATCGTCAACAAGCCTACATGGAGAGACAACTCAACGCCTTAGCGCGCCATTGAATCATTACAGAATCTCAACTGCTGGCGTTTCCTACAAATTCTTTTTTTGAAATGATAAAAAACTAAAGAAGATCAAGCACTTGGGAGCCGAACGATCATGAATGATCTGGGAGTTTCACTCCTAGTCTTGGATGTAACGAAAATTAAGTAGCAGTTATTTTTTCTAGAGTAGACGAGTAGTTGGGGGAAACCCTAAGAGTCCTCTGAGATAAATAGAGGTTTTGTATGCCCGAATGAGGCTACTGCAAGTTAGTAGGAGTTTGTTGTGATTTAGTTGTTGCTGAGTTTTGTTGTTGTTTTATCATAGCTGTAGCCATTTACTTTTGAATGAATATAACAGAGGAAAATTGATCCAATGCATGGTGTTGCTACTGTTTGCAATTCCCCGTTACTTTGTTTTCATAAATGAATGAGTTGTGTTGTGGAGTATATGGCACTGTGAAGTGTTTAGATAATTTTCACTTGTTCTCTTCGTTGAGTTCATGCAAGGTGTGCATACAGTCCGCAAGGAGTGCATTGACAAAGTCTATTTCGAATTCGAAGCTCAAAAGAGATAAATGTGAAACTTCCCTTTGCAAGGAGTGCAAAGAGACTGCTGCAAGGTGTGCACAGTCACCGCAAGAACTTAAGTCTTGCGTGAGAACCTGTCGCAAGGAGTGCACAGATTCAAAAATCGACTAAGTGTCGAGAACGGGACTGCGAAGCACAACTAGTGCGTAAAGAGATTTCTTTTGAAGAAATCTCTAAGTCTGGATTTCATCAGAGATTCCGAGTTTGCAAGGAGTGTGTCAGAATCAAGCCCAGGAGAGACAACGACCGAGAATCAACAGAGAGGATGAAGTCTGTTGAAAGTTGCAAGGTGACAACTAAGATCCGTTCAAAGGAGGTGAGATTGTCCCAGGCTGTCGGATTTGGGAAACGTTACGCGGTTGTTAATCGCGGGTTCTTTCGGGACTTCCCGGATTAGAGGATTCAAAGTATCGAGGAAACAAAAATCTCGAAACCTGAAACTGGAAGTGAATATGGACCACCAGATCTAGAGGGATGTGTGGCGATGGATCATGAACTTCAGATAGAAGCACTTGGGTTTCATTTGAGAATTGAAACTCCTGAAACCCGATGTCCAAAGTGAATCTGGACCGTCAGATCCAGAGGGACGCATGGCATAAATCCGTGCACTTCGAGAGAAAGTGAAAGTTGAGAGTTGATATTTTCGAAGTCTGAAGACCCAAAAGAATTACAATCGTTGATCTGCGGGAGACACATGTTAGTGGATCGTGAGCTTCAGATAAAAGAAATTGGGGAAAGGTGAAGTTTGAGATTTTCGAAGTTCAAAATCTCGAAACGGTTAGAATCGTCGATTTGAGGAGGACACATGGCAGGAGATCTGTCAGTGCCGAGAAAACGAGGTTTGAGAGTTGGAAACTTCGAAACCCGAATCATGAAGTAAATCATGAGCGTTGATCTAAAATGAGTAGATATGAACCGTCGATCGGGAGGCCCCACCTGAGATCGCAAGATCAATGGTTATGCAGGATTGCGGGGACAGAAAGTGCCCAGACATAAAAAATTTGAGAGTAGGTTGCAATCAAAACCACAATATTGCAAAAGGGACGCGTGGCGATTGATAGTGAATTGCGGGGAGAAAAATGGGTTGATCCCAAACCACTCTCGATCGCGCCCGCAATCGTGTGTTTACGTGAAGACATAGTCCTAGGTCACATACAGGAGAGGGCTAAGGAGAGAGGAGCTTGCGCCTAAAACTTGAGAGTTCAGCAACGCGAAGGAAGAGGTCGCGGGTGCCATAGAACCTGCACCAGAGGACTGAAAAGGCTTGTGTTAAATCGTAATGTGAGACCAGTAAGGTTTCATGGAGCCAATTTGGCTTGGAATTGAAGATCCTTGACCAGGAGGTCGCGCAGCCCCTTAGGAGAGAAGGGGGGTCTGCATCAAGAATAAAGATTGAGCATCACCAATCAAAGCCATATTTTCCATTTGGGTTTCCAGGGTAAAATCTTTATTGTCCATCATGGTTAAATATTGTGTCTATTTTGTAGACTGTGGATTATTGCTTATGCATTTGACAATTCCTTGTGGCTTAATCAATTCAATATTATACTATAGTAGACATTTTATTTATTAGGCTGTGAAACTCAATGTTGTTAAAAACTAATAAAGATTAAGTGTTCTCGTGAAGGTTAATTCAATGAATGGTGAATTCCAACAATCACCATAATCACCATGATCCTGATCCTAATCCTATTGATCAATTTATCCCTTACCCACTTAAGTAATGACTCTATAGTTTCCAATAATCACCATAATCACCATGATCCTGATCCTAATCCTATTGACCAATTTATCCCTTACCCACTTAAGTAATGACTCTATAGTATGAACCATTTCATAAATTCCCCATAACCCTTAATATACTTATACCATTCATCTAATTTCATAAATTCCTCATAACCCTTAATATACTTATATCATTCATCTAATTGGTTAAATGAAATTGAGGGTAAAAGAGTTGTCACTATTGCCTTTTCTCAATTAGATTGCTAATTTTATGTCCTTGTATTTAGCACTTAATTATCTCACTAGATCATTAAGTGTTAACATGATCAATATACAGACTAATCATATAGTTGAAGTCATCTTCTTGCTTCCTCATACCACTCTAATGCATTCAATACATGAGTCGACATCTCAACACTTAACTTGCTTTGGTGTCTCTAAAATCGATTTGGGGAATAGATAACAACTTGGGGCGTTACTTTATCTCCCTTAGAAGTTTCATTAAAGTATTTTGAAATGGCACGTTGTTGGGTTGACGTTCATTGACAATAAGGCATTGAAACGTTCTTCACTTCGTATAGCTGAAGCTTGAAAAGTAATAAACCATTTAAATTGTTGGTTTATATTTTGAATGTATATGTATCACTTGATGACAGTTATTACAATGCTTTAATTGGTATATGCTTGCACATTATCTAAGCAGGTTTGCCCCATATATATATATATACTTTTGAATTACAACCATTTTTTTAACCAATTAGAACTATCACCTAGATCAACTATATATTTCAGGTTTGTAATTACTTGAATGTGTCTTTTTTTCAAAATAGAATTAAGAATGATGTGTCAATTTACTAGTGTTTTTTCTTGCTAGGAAATAGCATGTTATAGCCCTATATGATGACAAATCAACATACTAATATTATTGTGGTCTCTTAATGGAGAATCTTGGGCAAAAAGAAAACCATATTGTATCATTAATTTGATGGAATGAATATCAAAAGAGGAGGTGTAATGTTGAGTGATTGTTGTGTATATGTAGTTAGATTACATCATTATCACTCTCATAAAGCATTATGATATTTTTGGTCTTCCATACAACTTAAGTATTGAAAATCAAAGTTGACAACCAAGTTTTCTCCCTATTTTTTTTTTAGGGAGAAGAGCACAAAACAAAAATCTTGTAATTAATTTTGAGAAGAAATTGAAAAGAACAAATTCAATTCTGTAGAAGATTCATGTTGGTGAAGTGTGAGGGTTATAAGTCTTGCATTTATGGATCAACTTGTATCAAATTCATTCATAGTTTTGTTTTTTCTATAAATTTAAATAATACAAATCAAATCAATATCTTTTGGCAACAAATATGAGAACACAGTTTTATTTAATGTGACTCTTACATATTCAAGTTTTACTTCTAAAATTATTGATCTTATGAGATTTGAATATTATATTTTTCCTTGAAAAAATTATTTTCATTACACTCCATTATTTCAAAGACAAGGAATTACACTCCATTATTTCAAAGACAAGGAATTGATAATAAAAAAACAATTGATTTTTTTAGTGTTTTCAAGACCAAATTTAGAGAATATGCTTGTTGGTGTTCAAACTTGGTCACAAATTTATAAATGTGTATCTTATATCAACAATGACAAGTTGATTAAGGTGTGTTTTTGTTAATTTGTTCATTATTATACAACTTTTATTGTATAAATTTTACTAAGGAGATTATCAGAAATTTATGAAATTTATGTATTATTTTCACATATTTAATAAAAAAATGAAGTTTATTATTATTTATTTAAAGAAAAAAATTGTAAAATTTGAGTATTTGATTGTAAATAAGAAAATTGTATTGTAAATTTGAAGTGTTACTTTCTTATGAATTCAAGCTAAACTATGTTGGGTATGTGTTATATTCTTTGTACAATTGTGGGTCCCCTTTATTAGGGGTTTCGGGGGCGGAGCCTCTGAATTTTTTTTTGAGGGGTTATTTGCCAACTTGTTGTGGTTTTTCGCCTTTGGCAAGGGCATTTTAGTGGCACATGGTATTTCAACTCATCGTTTTCTAAGTTCGGTTAAGGAATTAAGGTTGTAATCTAATCCGAGCCAATAGATTAGGGATTTTTAGATACCGCAAGATCCTATATATTGTATTGTAAAGAATAAAGATGAATGATGAATATAATTAAATGTGCGGCTTTAAAACATATTGTTGATTTTCCCCGTTGGGTTTTCAAAATAAATCTCTATATGCATATATGATTGCAATTGTTTTCTTTTCTTTGTTAAAAATCCATATATGCATTTCATTATTGTAAAATATTTAAACTTACAAAATCCTCAAATGATATAAGGAATTTCAACTAACCTACATCAGTATTAAAGTGAGAAGAAATTAAATCAATGATATAAACTTAAGTTTTGATAGTTATCAAACACTCTTGAGTTTTTTTTTTGTTTTGTTTCAAATGTATTTCAAAATAATAACATGACACAATAAAGTGTGTAAGATATTTATTTATGACATTTATGGAGATTTTTTTAGTTATAATTATAAATATAAAGTATTACTTTATAATTAAACTTATTGTTAAATAAAATATAGATATTTAAAAATAATAATAAAAAATAACTTAAAGTGTTTAAGATATTTATTTATGACATTTATGGAGATTTAATTTTTTTTTAGTTATAATTATAAATAAAAAATATCATTTTTTACAAATATTTAAAAATAATTATAAAAAATAACTTAAAATATTTAAGATATTTATTTATGACACTTATGAAGATTTATTTATTTTTTAGTTATAATTATAAATAGAAAGTATCACTTTACAATTAAACTTATTGTTAGTCAAATGACAAAACAAAATACAAATATTTAAAAATAATAATAATAAATAACTTTATGGCAAGTTGGATTGTAATGTAGATGGAATTTTATCTAGTACCTTCAAGAATACTACTGAAAAACATGAATTACAAACATATCCATTTCATAACACTTCATTGTGACGATCAATATGTTGAAGTTTGTGAAAGTGGTGTGATGAGTGATAATGGATCAATGTTGAAATTCAATGTTTACCCCAATTTATTAAATAAAAGATTCAAGATATTTTAATATTTTTAATGTGTTTTAAGTTACTATTTGTTTAAATTAATAATTTATTAGGTAAAACAAATAGATTATGAATTTTTTAAAATACTAGAAAATTTATTTTTATTTATTTTTCTTTTCTCTTAAATTAGGATTGACCTACTTTCACATATCATCTATAACTATTAAAAAAATTATGTTTCTTAATTAATGATACAAATTAAAAATAACATATTTTGGTTTAGTATCAAATTCACTTTACATTATTTAAGTTCTAAAAAGTTGTAAGTTATTCATAGAAAATTACTTCGAATTGTTTTTCTTTTGTTTGAAAACAATATAATACACCCTTGAAATTTGAACAATCTCTTTTGTATATAGTAGCTATGCACTTGGATCTATAATATTTGAATTTTTGACTTCTCCTTCTTTCAACCCATGAATTAAATGTGAGATCTTTCCCTTGAAGTAGGGGAGATCATAGGTTTGACTTTCTTGATCCCCTGTGGATTAGGCTGCAAGTGCATAATTTACCTTCTTTACCATCCTCAAAGGGTTTTTTAAGTTGACAATTTTACTTCATGTTCAAACTAAACCAAAACTTTACGATCCAAGATAAAAGTTCAAAAAAACTATTCTTATAAATAGTGAAGTGATAT
>ML799715.1:388839-399364 GCA_009831015.1 Picea engelmannii | reverse complement strand
ATATATATATATATATATATATATATATATATATATATATATATATGAAAAAATAAGGAGGAGAAAGATCTTAAGAGAGGGACCATTCATCATCACGACAAAGAATAATAGTATCTACTAAACATCTAAATAAAAATATTATAATATAAAATTAGAAGAGATTTAATTTAAATTTAATGAAAATATATAATAAGTTTTAAGAGAATGAGAAAGAATAAGTGCTTGGAAAGGAAATCACACACATAAGAAAATGAGAAAATCATAAAATTGAAATAAAAATGAGAAGAGAGAGTACAAATTAGTAATTATTAAGAAAAATGAAAATGTTTAAAAGAACAAATCATTGAAAAAGTCATTTTGAATAGATAAAAAATGAATCAAACATAATGACAATATCAAAATGAGAAAAAATAAGTTCAATATAACGACAAAATAAAAATGAGAAAGTTTATAAAAGCGACAAAGAAAAATCATAAATGGCGAGGAAATATAAATAACACATATAATAAGTTTCGTTAAAATTATAGGAAAGGGAGATACTAGTAATACTATCTGGGAGGGATGGAGTGTTTTTTTGGAGTGTTAGGGTTTGTTTTTCTTCTGTTAGGGTTGCAAGATTATTGAGCCATGACAAGGGTCTAGCGAATAGGCCTCGGGGTTCGTAGCCAGGACAACTTCCGACCATGGCATCGTCTTCGGAGGGGGCGGCCCCAAAAACCCCAGAGGTGTGGGGCACACAAAATCTTGCTTGGCGTCTACGAGAGGATGCAAAGTTTTGGAAGCTTGGAAGACAACAGGTGGGGCACGGGGCCTGCTTGGGAATGGGGTACCAGGGCTGAAGGTTGGAGAGCTGGGGATACCCTTGAGTGGGACGGATGTGGGCTTGGGGGAAACACTGACAAAGGTGACAGGTTCGGTTTTCTCCTTGACGGGTGAGCTGCCTTTATTTGGAGGCTCGGGTTACTCTGAGGGTTGGGGAGAGGGTTACACATGTTTCCCTGTGTCGGTAGGGGGCTTTGATGGGGGATTGGGATTTGTTGCAGGGGAGATATCCACTGGACTTAGTGTCCCACTCTCGAATTTTTTGGAGGTAGCAACACTAGATGGACCAGTCTCTCTCTCGGGCAGTTTCAATTCTTCTTCGACATTTTCACCGTCAGACTTCCTGGTGGACGTAGATATGGGTGGGGGTAGGGGACCTGGGGTCTCCTCTAGCGGTGGTGCTTCTGCAATTAAAGCTGGTACTTTTCCAAAAAAGAGGGGGGCATTGCCTTCCAGAGACTCACAAAGGGTGGAGCGGCCGACAAAGGGACTGAAAAGCGCGGAAGGACGTCACAACTCTTCATCAAAATCTGTTAGCTGTACTCGCGATAGGGCCTGCACCAAGCGCCTAGTCTTTGGAGAGGACGTCAACATGGACAAAGTATTGGACTTCTCAGAAAGGGCCGTGGTTGGACGATTTAGGGGAAAGAAGCTGGGCATGGAATTCCTTAAGGACTGGATAACCAAAACCTGGTTACCAGAGATCACTAAGATACCTCACATACGTCTACTCACTAGAGGCGGGTTTTCCTTCATCTTATCCTCCACAAAGGATGTGGATTGGGTTTTAAAGAAGGTCTGGAGCTTAGCGGACACCCCCACTATCCTTAAATGATGGACCCCTTCCTTTGACGCGAAGAAGGAAAGGATTGATGAAGAACCCATCTGGGTTAGGCTCCTGGGGCTCCCAATGCAATTCTGGAACACACACTGTTTTTCAGCGAATGGAAATTTGTTGGGAAGTTTTTTAGAAGCAGATATGTCCTTCGAAGACACGGGGTGCATGTCAGTGGCCAGAATTTTGGTCAAGATCAATCTGAGGGAGGGTTTATTACAAGAGATCATGATAGACTCGGCGACCGTGACGTTCATATAGACTATGGACTATGAAGGGATCCCCTTCAGATGCCACCGTTGCCACGTTTACAACCATGGAGTTGCAGATTGCCCCATGCCTTTCAAAGGGAGCAGACGGAAATCCAAAGGCACAGATTCAACCTTCTCCCCTCCGAGAAAGAAGGTGGAGCACCAACTGGACTCTGGCATGACAAAAGGGAGGGTGAAGCCTCCCTCAACGGACTTGGGGACTAAAGGAACATGCTCGGGAAGTATGGGTTTTTTGGGAGACAGTTCAGTCGTGCCACTTGATGCAGGGCCAAAATCTTCGCCTTCCCTGGGGAACATCCTTCGCCGTGAGCATGACTCATCAGGTAAGTCATCACTGGATGTCTCTTTTTTTTGTTTCCTCTCCCTTTTCAACTGTAGATTTTAATGGTCTGGCTGGGAAATCCGTGGTTCCTCCTTTAATTATGGGTGGAAAGGGTAACTTTCTAGCCAGTTTGTCCTCTCTCACTTGTCCCTTGTCCTCCAGTTGTTTGGTATTTTCTCCTCTGCTGGTCACACCTTCTTTGAACTTGGGGAGGGAGGGGGGCCATAAGTTGACTGTTGTTTTGACTCTTCCAAGCCAGATATACTTACAAGTAGGTGGGGTTCCGACTCCTGGTACCGACCCTCCCTCGTGCTCTCACTCTCTACCTCCTACCGTTGTGGCCCTCTCTTCCACTCTCTCCTCCTCCTTAGCTACACCCTCTTCCTCAACAAACTCTTCTTCGGAAGATAGCAGGGTTCATTATCATCTTAGGAGTAGATCGGTGGTCAAGGAGGACCTCTTGGAGGTCGTTTTAGAGATGACGAATGGTCGAGGTTTGGGATCGTTGCCTCACTCTTCCTCAATGGGTAAAGGAAGTGGCCATAAATCACATTTACTCTTAGCACAAGATCAGGCCAGAATAGATCTGGCTTCTGGTAGACAATCTTCCATTGTTTGGGCGCTTAGAGAAAAGCTTCCCCAGGAAGGAGTTACCTCATGAGGGTCCTCTCTTTCAACTGCCTGGGGTTGGCAAACCGGCCAAAAAAATCGTCCCAACGAAGGCTAGTGGAACTAAACTCACTAGAGGTCATTCTTCTACAAGAAACTTTAGGGGATAATGCAACAATGGTAAAGGCTCTGGAATCCTTATTCCCGGGATGGATGTTTGTAGCAGTAGATTCCAAGGGTCGTTCGGGGGTCCTGGCCACTAGGTGGAGGAAAAAGAGCCACAACTTGGAAAGTGTCTGGGGTTTTGCGACATGACTCAGACTGGTGTTTTTTTTATACCAACTCGGGATGCAGATTAACAATTATCAATATCTATGGGCCTCATCAAGAGTGTCAGCGCTACTGGAACTCTTTAGCCGAATGCGAGTGGTTCAAGGATAAGGATCTCATACTAGGTGGAGACCTCAATTTCTCTTTAGGAGCCTCAGAGGTGTGGGGTCCTTGGGATGCACATGATCCCTTAACCAACTTCTTTCTAAATTTCTTGGACTGGGTGGGTTTGGTGGACGTCGAACCTCAAAAATTAACACCCACTTGGTGTAATAGAAGGGTTCGGGTTGACCGGGTGGCAAAGTGTCTGGACAGATTTATCCTGGCTGACGAGTTCCTAGAATACTTTGATTTAGTTCGCCAGTGGGTTGATTACGAGGGGGAGTTTGATCATTTCCTAATCCTGCTTGAACTTTGGGAAAAAAAGGAGGGTGTTGAGCCCCTTCAAATTCTTTGAGGGTTGGCTCTTGGATCCATCCTTTCAAGATCTTGTGAGGGCAATGTGGGTGCCTTTTTCGAAAGGAATTCAGGTACCTGCGACGGTCCATTTTGTCGAGAACCTCAAAAGACTGAAACAAGTGACTAAAGGCTAGGCCAGTGAGAAAAAACTTAAAGAAGACCGGGAACTGAGAGACATCGATTCTTCGCTGGCGGAGATCCAAGATGGGGCCGACCAGGGTTTCTCTAGTCAAGAAGCCAAAGAACTCTTGTATGGTATGGAGAAAACGAAAAGGGATTTACTGGAAGAAAAAGAAGCACATTGGCGGCTAAAGAGCTGGGCACTGTGGCTCTCTTGTGGATATGAGAACACTAAATTTTTTCAAGCATATGCTAAAGGTCGGAAAATGGGCAATACCATCTGGAGTTTAAGAGATCAGACGAGGGAGGAGGTAACCTCCTTCGAAGAACTGGATGAATTGGGCACTAAAATTTTTAAGGAACTTTATAAATCTCAAGAGGGGTCGTCTATTGCAAAATTATTAAGGTGGCTCGGTTATTCCCCTGTTTTGTTGAGGAGGATGAAGTAGGGCCTTTAATGACCCGTGTATCTAAAAAAGAACTGATGGAAGTTCTACACTCCTTTCAAAAAGGGAAAATCCCTGGGCCAGATGGATGGCCTATTGAATTTTACTTGGGATGCTTCGATGTTCTTGGACTTGATTTACTGAAGGTGATAGAGGAATCCAATCAAATCTACTTTCATAGTGCTCATTCCCAAGACAGACAATCCTTCCTCCTTTGAATACTTTTGGACAATTTCCTTATGCAACTACTTGTATAGGATTATTTCAAAGGTAATCAGTAGAAGGATGAAGGTGATCCTCTCAAAACACATTTCCTGTGAACAATTTGGCTTTCTGGAAGGCAGACAGATACATGAGGCCATTGGAGTAGCACAAGAAGGCCTTCACAGTATTAAATTAAAGAAGCTCAAAGGTGTTGTGGTGAAAATAGATTTATCCAAAGATTTCGATCGGGTAAATTGGTTATACCTTAGAATGCTCTTGATTCACTTGGGTTTCAGGATGGATTTTGCCAACTGGGTGATGGAATGTTTGAGCTCGGTTTCCTTCTCCATTCTTCTCAATGGCTCAACCACATTTTTTTTCAAGCGGAAAGTGGATTGCATCAAGGCTGCTCTCTTTCTCCTTTACTTTTCCTACTAGTAGCTGAAGGCCTTAGTCGTTTCCTGGCAGGGGAAAATTGGCTGAGAGAATCACAGGTATAAAATCGCTAACGGGTTGACCATTACTCACTTGCTCTTTGTTGATGATATTCTAATATTTTGTGATGGCTTGAAGCGAGAAGATGATATCTTATTGGAGGGTCTCACTCTCTTCAAAATTGAAACTGGTATGCGGGTGAACGCACAAAAATCCAGTATTCTTTTCTCTTTGGTCGAGGACGATGTTATTCAACATTTCTTGGACCAACTCCCCTTTCAAACATAGGGGTTGGATGATGGACTAAAATATCTTGGCTTCCACTTAAATCCCAATGATTATCGAAAGACTGATTGGTTGTGGCTTTTTGAAAAATTGGAAAAAAGACTGAAGGTATGGAGTAATAAATGGCTATCAAGGGGAGGATGATTAGTATTAATCAAGTTGATACTAGAAGCAATCCCAATTTACTGGATGTCCCTCTCTTGGATTCCAAAGGGCATTCTGGAAAAAGCGAGAAAATTGTCTTTCCCCTACCTTTGGAGGGAGAAGTTGGAAAACCGAGTGATTCCTTGGGTTCGTTGGGAGAGAATTTCCAAACCAAAGGCCTTGGGAGGATGGGGGTTAAAAAATATATTCTTGTTCTCCAAATCTTTAGCAGCAAAATCGGTGTGGAGACTGATCTCAACAAAAAACCTTTGGAACAAAGTAGTCCTTATGAAGTATGTGGCTCCACTCTCCTTGATGGAATGGCTCAGGCGCCCCAACCCTCGGACGACGGGTATCTCAGTAATGTGGAAGGAGGTGCAAAGTGATTTTGAAGTGGTTGGAAATAGTTTAGATTGGAAAGTCGGGTTTGGAAACTTGCTCAGAATTGGTTGCGACCCCTGGGTAGGTTGCATTAGAGAGAACATACTTCCAGTTGATATTTTCACAACCTTAGACCGAGCAGGATATTACTACCTGGCTCAGGTTGGGGATCCCCATACCATAACTCTCTGGAAACAAGGCTGGAGAAACGGGAGAACATTGGGTTTAGAAGCGGTTGAAGCTTTAACCTGGGAGAGATATATCAGTGCTCTTAGGAGGGAAAATATTCGATTGACTGAGAGAGAGGATGAGCTCCTTTGGGATGGGGATCCGGGCGGAGTCTACACCCCAAAAGTTGGTTATGTTTAGCTAAACATTGATCCTTTGCAACAAGACAAAAATTTGCAGTGGAGAAAAATTTGGAAACAAAAGTGCCTAGCAAAAGGAAAAATTTTGTTGTGGACAATTCTAGAGAACAAAATTCCAACGTGGGACAATCTACCTAAACGACAATTCAATGGCTCGAGCTGGTGTTCACTTTGCAAATTTCAGGGGGAATCGTCTGACCATCTCTTTATGCGTTTCCCTTTCACCATTTCAGTATGGGCGGAAGCAACTAAATTGAACTCGACCATTAGTGTTTGGCAAGGCGCATCCTTCGAAGAAGACTTGAAAGTTTGGCTCTCGCCGAGGACCCCTCAAGACCTTAAAGATTTTCCCTTCATCGCTGCTTGGGGGATTTGGCTAGCTAGGAACTCCATACTTTTTCGGGATGAACCACGATCACCACTTTATGTGGACGTAAACTGTTTAGGTATACTTGATCGTCTCAATCCGGGGGATAGAAAGGGTCAGGGCTTTGCTCGAAGGGCACAGGTGGAACAGATTGATAAATGACGACCTTGGGCCTACTTCGACAGATCAACTTTGGGAGATCACTTACTCTGTGGGGGGGGGATGTCTACACTTTTCTGATCAACATTTTTTCCTTCTCAGCACTGGGTTGGGGGCTGGCACAAACAACTTCTCTGAGATTCTGGCCTTAAAACTCTTACTTTTATTTGCAATGGAAAAAGGATGCAAAACATTGCAGGTCTTTGGGGACTCTTTATTAATCATCAATTGGGTGAAACGAGAACAAAATTGTCATATTTCTAGACTTATGCCTATTCTCGAGGAAGTTCTGAGGATTATCTCTACTTTTGACACTATTTCTTTCTCTCATATCTACATGGAACAAAACAAAATGGCTGATAGGCTTTCCAAAGAAGCCTCACAGCTAGAGTATGGCAGATGACACATCACGAAACATACAACTTAGGGTGGTTTTGATTACCACAGACCCTTTTAGGATGATCAACTTTAGGGAGATGCATCCCTTTTTGGAACTTCAAAGACTAATATTATTGTAAAATGATGTATAAATCATGCTTTTGTTGAATGTATAAGATATATGAACTGAGGACTGGAAGGTGTATGGATTTTCACAAAGACTATTATTTTTTGTTTATGATGAAACTTTCAAATATGGAAGTGATCCCATCAAGGCAATATATATTTGGCTATCCTCCATATCCAATATATATTTACGAATATAATTTTGTACCTCTTTAATGAAATTACAATTTTTTTCCATGGAAAAAAAAAACTAATAATACTATCTACTAAATATCTAAATGAAAATAAAGAATCAAAATATTATAATAAAACAAAATAATATGAAAAAAAAATTCAATGAAATGAGAATGGATAACTGCCTTTATTTTTTAATTTAAATTTAATGAAAATAAACAATAACTTTTAAGAGAATGAGAATGGATAAGTGCCTTTATTTTTGTTGGTTTTCAAACTTAGTCACAAATTTATAAATGGGTATTTTAGAATGAAAGAATGGGATGTGCTTTATGAACTATAAGAAAGAGCTACTATCACCCGCACCCGTATGCGTTGTATTAAGTACAGCCGCAACGCGGGAACAGGGGTGGGCTCTCTGGACTATTTTCCTCATCTCTTAGAATAGTAGGGTGGTCCGGTCTAGGAACTAGAACTGGGACTGGAAAAGGGCGGTTAGGAAATTCAGAGCCCCACTATCTTCACCGGACAAGTTAATGGGGGAGCCGTGGCGAACGAAACCTCGGTTCATCTCGCCCCACCCCTATTATTATTGTAATATAGGTGGGGCAAGAGAATGAGAATGGATAAGTGCCTTTATTTTTGTTGGTTTTCAAACTTAGTCACAAATTTATAAATGGGTATTTTATATCAACAATGACAAGTTGATTAAGGTGTGTTTTTGTTAATTTGTTTATTATTATATAATTTTGACAAGTTGATTAAGGTGTGTTTTTGTTAATTTGTTTATTATTATATAATTTTTATTGCATAAATTATAAGGGAGATTATCACAAATTTATGAATTTTTTGTATTATTTTGACATATTTAATAAATAATTAAACTTTAGTATTATTGATTTTGAAGAAGAAAAGTGTAAATTTTGAGTATTTTATTATAAATAAGAAAATTATATTGCAAATTTAAAGTGCTACTTTCTCATGAATTCAAGCTAAAATATGTTGGATATGTGTTATATTCTTTGTATAGTTGTGGGTCTCCCCATTAGGGGTTTCAGGGGTGGAGCATCTAGTTTTTTTAGGGGGGGCTTATTCACCAAATTTTTGTGGTCTTTCTCCTCTGGCAGTGGTGGTTTAGTGACACATGGTAATTCAACTCATGATTTTCTAAGTTTGGTTAAGGAATTAAGGTTGTAATCTAGTCCGGGTCAATGCATTAGAGGTTTTTGGATACCAAGAGATCCTATATATTGTATTATAAAGAATGAAGATGAATTATGAATAGAATTAAAGACGTGACTCTAAAACATGTTGTTGGTTTTCCCGATTAAATTTACAAGGTAAATTTCTATGTGTATATATGATTGTAAATGTTTTCTTTTCTTTGTTAATAATTTGTTAAGAATTAGTGTGTGCATTACATTATTATAAAATTTACAAAATTTTCAAATCATATAAGGAGACCCTTTTTCAACTAACATGCACCACTGCACAAGTGAGAGCATGCACCACTGTAAAAGTGAGAGGAAGTTAAATCAATTATGTAAACTTACTTCTGGGTAGTTATTAAAACACCCTTGAGTTTTTTTTTTGTTTCAAATGTATTTCTGAGTGATAATATGACACAATAGTGTTTAAAAGATTTCATTTGTGACATTTATATACATTTAATATTTTTTGAGTTATAAATAGAAACATGCACATATGTGATGATGGTGCATCCGCGTGACATATACTTCCAATTTTTAATTCTGTCACCAACTCACTTAGACTGTCAACTCCTTTCTTTATGCATTGTATTATATAAAGCTTGTTCCATGCACGTTGCAATGCCTTGCCAGCTAGGATGGATGACTCATTACTCGAGGTACACTGCCATAAGTATTGTTATGAAAAATATCCATTTAATGTTGTAACTCCCCATAGTTTGTAGGGGAATACTTGATTCTACAACCAAACCAATACACATCAAAATACTATCCAAAAACCGTGATCAAAACACATCAGAGTAACTTTCATAAGTAGTGGACAAATACATTTTTTTTTTCTGAAATTTGCAAGAGAATATTTATTCTTATGAAAAATGGCTCACATAAAGCATCGAAGTAACTTAATTAGTGTACAACTCCACTTTTATTTTTTTAAATGTGTAGTGGATTATATATTTTCATGAGTTATTGAGGTAATTGAGAAGTGCTAACTAAACATATTAGAATGATTTAATGAGTGGATATATCCATTTTGTTGTGAAATTTGAATTTTTAATTTTTTTTTGGCCCATTTGCCTTACTACTTATATCCTTGGTTTTTGTTGGGTTTTTCTAGGGTTTTCTAAGTCTTTGCTTGGAAATGAGGGTTTTTTTCATTTTTTAAATTTGAAAATTTAAAATTGATGCACTTGCAACCATTTAGAATTTTGTATAATCTTATGTTGTGTGGTCTATGTGAGAAATGGAGGACAATAAATAATTGAAACCAATATTATACTTAATATAATGACGAGTATTTGGTATGGATGTATTTTTCTTTGTTTTGATGTCGTTTAAAACACATATATGATACATTAACCATCCAACACACTTCTCTTATCTTCAAATAATGTATCTTCTCTTATATTCAAATAATGTATCATCTTGATTCAATTCGACGTTCCCTTCCCTTGCTTCAGGGGTATGCTAGTCACATTAATGTATACTTTATTGTATTTTCAAAGTGGTGTGATGAGTGATTGTAGGATCATTGTTGAAATTCAATGTTCACCTTTGTTTATTAAACAAAGGATTGAAGACATTTTAATATTTTTAATCTCTTTTCATTTATGTTCACATAAATTAATAACTTGCTAATTTTAGGTTAAAAAATAGATTATGAATTTTTTAAAATAAGTTATTATTTTTTAAAAAGTTTGTTTTTATTTAATTTCTTTTTGTTCTAGGTTGGTGATTAGCCTATCTTCATATATCATCTATAAATATTAAATAAAGTAATGTTTAACTTTGTGACAGAAACTAAAAGTAACGTACTTTGGTTTAGTGATATTACCCCCAAAAAGATTAGATTCACTTTACATTATCTAAGTCCCAAAAAGTTGTAATTCGTTCATAGAAAATTACTTGGAAATTGTTTCTCTTATATTTGACAACAATATAATACACCCTTGAAATTTGAACAATCCCTTTTGTACATAGCAGTCATGCACCTAGATCCCTAATATTTGAATTTTCAACTTGTCCTTCTTTCAACCCATGTAATATATTATGTTTTACTCTATATTCCCCCCCACCCTCAT
>ML799715.1:373974-385055 GCA_009831015.1 Picea engelmannii | reverse complement strand
GAGAATGAGAATGGATGTGTATGGGAAGGAAATTGTGGACATAAGAAAATGAGAAAATCATAAATGATTGAAATAAAAATTAGAGGAGAAAATAATACTTGGTAATTATTAAGAAAAATGAAAAGGCCCAAGAGCAAATCACTGAAAAATACATTGTGAGTAGAGAAAAAATGAGTTGAACATAATCACAAAATAAGGATGAGATATTTCATAAGAGGGGGATGTGATCATTCAAGAAAAGAAGGAAAAATAGATAGATATGTTCTAAATGATGTGGGGACTTGAGTAAAAAAAAAAGTTCATATAAATGTTAAAATTAAAAGGAATAGAAAGTCCAATTGATAATGTGCAAATAGATGAGATGATAGTAAATAAAAATTAAAGATAAAATTTAAAAAAAATAAAATTAATGAAAACAAACAATAAGCTTTAAGTGAATGAGAGTGGATAAGTGTTCTGGAAGGAAATTGTGGACATAAGAAAATGAGAAAATCATAAATGATTGAAATAAAAAAGAGAGGAGAGAGTAATACATGGTAATTATTAAGACAAATGAAAAGTTTCAAAAGAGAAAATCACTAAAAAAAGACATTGTGAGAAGAGAAAAATGAGTCGAACATAATGACAAAATAAGGATGAGAAAGTTCATAGGAGGGGGATGTAATCATTCGGGAAAAGAAGAAAAAGTTACCTAAAAGATGAGGGAAACTTGTGTATGTGTGTACAATTAATCATTATAAATTTAAAAGTTAAAATTAAAGGAATAGAAAGTCCAGTTAATCATGTACAAATTTATGTGATGATAGTGAAATAAATATTAAAGATAAAATTTAAAGAAATTTAATTTAAAATTAATGAAATTAACCAACAAACTTTAAGAGAATGAGAATGGATAAGTGTCTGGGAAGGAAATTGTGGACATAAGAAAATGAGAAAATGAGAAAATCATAAATGATTGAAATAAAAATACGAGAATGCAAATAGATAAGTGTCTGGGAAGGAGATGGGAAGGAGATTGTGGACATAAGAAAATGAGAAAATCATAAATAATTGAAATAAAAATGTGAAGAGAGAGAAATACTTGGTAATTATTAAGACAAATGAAAAGTTCCAAAAGAGAAAATCACTAAAAAAGGAATTGTGTGCAGAGAAAAAATAAGTCAAACACAATGACAAAATAAGGATGAGAAAGTTCATAAGAGGGGAAGTGATAATTTTGGAAAATAATAAAAATAGAGAGATATGTTTTAAATGATGAGGGAAAATTGTGTATGTGTGTAAAAAATGTTCATATAAAAGTTTGAAATTAAAAGGAATAGAAAGTCCAATTGACCACGTAGAACAAATATTAAATAAAAAAATAATTTTTTTATTGTAACTATGGGGAATTGAAGATATGATAGTAGTAGGCAATGCATATAAACAATAAGATTCAAGAGAACTAAGGTATATTATGTTGTCACCCAAAAGGAAATCATGAACATGAGAAAATGTTGACATCACAAATGATAAAATAATAAGGAGAAGATAATACTTTGTAAGTATGAAGAAAAAAAAGAAAGTCCAAAAGATCTAAGAAAACGAGTAAATAATAAATGATGAAATAACAATGAGAAGATAATACTTCGTAAGTATGAATACAAACCAAAATGTAAAAGAGAACTAGGGTGGATAAGTGATTTAAAAGTAAATTGAAACTAAAAAAGGAAAGGAGAAAATAATACTTGATAATCGTTGGTGATAAATTTAGACTTTAGGTTATAAACTCATGCCAATAACAAAGTCTATTAGCATTGACATATTCAATATCTTAGAAGGATAAAGTCTCATCTCAAAAATGGATGAACATTAGATAAACACATTTGAATAATCAGAAATTGGAATATGCAATGTCATCTTATTACTATATATTCATATGAACACAATTAACACATTTGTTTTTAGGGGAAGCCATCATATGGTATTTTCTATTCAGTCCATATAATGAATCCATACATAACTCCTTATATCTCCATACAGTTGTCAAGGGATTTGAACCTTGATCTTTGTTTCCTCCATACAATATATGATACTAGGATTTCAATACAAGAGTCAATTAACCATTTATCCAACCCTCATCCTATCATATATGTTCACTTACATACACTTTAGATCAATTACAATTAGTTACAATCTTGTTACAATCTCCTATAGTGAAACTTTCCAACACATAGATAAGTGTGACACTAATTTTGATTACATTCATAACTTTTGGTGCGCAAATAAAAATAAGGCACATGGCATAAAATTGGTTGTGTAGGCTAAACTTAATGCATAGAGAAAAACTAGGAGTGCAAACAATGACTGTGCACAGTTTCTTCAAAACTAGAAAATAAGGTGTCAACAAGCCCCCAACACTATGATTGTCTCATCCACGAGACAATGTAGGTTATCCCTTCAAAATAGAAGCCATTGAAGGAAACTTCTACTTGACCTGATTAATGAAATTGTTGAAGCTCGTGGTTAGATTGTCATAGGAAGTCATCAATGTCTTCATCTCTCGCTAAAATTTGGTAATTGATTCTATGGTAGATTTTCCTTTTTTTTCATCTTTATTTGCTAGCGAAGTTGAATAGATGCAATAGTCTTGGTATGTACATTTTTAAAACCTATACATTTCTTTTCAACTTGTTTCTATAATTGCACCAATCTACTACTAAGTTGTTGCTTCTTGAAGTACATTGTGGCAAGCTGCTTCGTCAAGGAAATTACTTTAGCCATGAGCTCCTTGCGCACATTCATTGGTAATTCTCGAATGTCTTATTGTTTCTAAAAAATATACACTTTCCATTTTCTAATCTCATCCTCTTTGGCGTGCACCTTGGGAGCATTTGCAAATGAGTCAAAATATTAAAGCTAGATTCAACTAGGCCTAAGAGCCTATCTGTCCTAGGATTTCATATTTTGAAACAATTCACTTGCAAATTTAATCTATGATTCTATTTCAAGTTCTTATAGAATGGGCACTGGCTTGATCTATGCTTTCAATTCCAAATTATGATATTGGAGTGCTTGGAATGCCTGGTGCAACTAAGAAAGCTTCTCTATTGTGGAAGTAGGTGGAGTTGCTTTTGCAGGTATGGTTGGGATAACTAAACATAATTCATCAACCATAGTCATCAAGGACTCATGATCAATACCATTTCTACGTGTATTCTTGTAAGCTACTGATATGATGTTCCAATGCTTAATGTCAATCATCCAATTCAATCATCTCAGATACATAATATAATAGGTCTGTTGATGGAATGACAAAAAGATTGATTTATACATGAATGATATACTGTGAGTATTTTCCCAAAAACTAAACCATTATTGGTTGCAAGGGCCAAATGATGTATTTGCAACACCCTTTATTGAACCCCTAGACCATGAAGAACTTTTCTACTACGAATTGGGGACAAAATAGTTTTTTGAGTACCTAGTGCAATGCCCCTAGGTTCTCGAGGAGGTGAAAAAGTTTCCTCTGTTGATTCTCCATGTTGCAAATGATGTGAAAATTGTCTAATTCTTAGGAAGAGTCTTTCTAAATCATTTTTTGGACTTTTATATCAGAATAAGATATCTACAATGTTCTAGATTTTCTTGGGAAAAGAGGATTTACCCAAGGTTTTTGTCACATCTTTCTATTGTTGTGATTTACATAATAAGACCATTCTCTTCTTTCTCTTGTGACTACAACTCTAGAATATTTTTTAACTATGAATATAACAACTGTCTTTTAATTGGTAATTTGCACTAGCTTGGTGTATGGATTATTTCTCTAGATCCGAAAGTCGATTGGTCCTACGTGGTGGCTCCTTTTCCTTTGGTGGATCCTACTACTTGATGTGATGAATTGGAAATGCTTGTCTTGGTTCTCTTTTTATTGATCATGCCTTTCTCACACACTACTTCTTCTTCCTCTTCCTACTCATGTTTCTCTTGTTCTTGTTGTCATTTTAGTTTTTTAAGACAATGATTCTCAAATAGTCTTCTTTGTTTCTCTTACTTTCTCTTTCTTTTTGTTTTTTTCTTCTTCTTTGACATTTGTAATTTCCACTTCTAAGTTAGGTTACGAGAACAAGTTCTCAGGACATTATGTGACTGTAGTCTGAATATCATCTTCAAAGATTCAAAAAGGAAGAATATTTATGGGTGCCTATGGATTTACACAAGGTTTAAGATAAACATTATGCATGTCAATTTCAAAAAAATGAAATCATCATACTTATCTACAATATTTCATAGAATCTAGAAGCATTCAACAGTCTCTTGTATCATGCGTGTCTACCAATGTTGAAATGCCAAGTTAGTATTTTCCAGAAGTATTTTATCCTTGTTACAATAGTAGATGTTATAATTTGGAGTTGGGAATGTCTCTATGACATTTGTATCAAAGGGTCTTCCTTCTGGTGATTTCCATAAAATCATTGCAAGGAGAAAGAATACCCAACTATAATGGAAGTCCTTACCATATTCTTGTGCCTCCATGGAATCTACATCAAAATCATTCCAAAGAGAGACCACCTAGGACAACTTGATGCCTTGGGTGAAACTCTCAGTTGCATGGATGAATCCCATGGGGCATTCATCTTTTTGACACTTCCAAAGTAACTTGCAAGCTAGCAATTGTGCAACATATTTTACTTTTGGATTTTGAATGGCCAAAATTACAATGTCTCCCACCTCTGTGTGTTCCATATTTCTAATAAATGTCCTATGTGGTAACATTTTGAGCCATCATCACTTTTGTTTCATCTTCTATGTGTTGCAAAAATACTGATACTTGATGTAAAATGTTTGGGTTAATAGGGTATGGTTGATCTAGCCACAAGTAGCCTCCATGCAATTGAATTAATAAAAATATAATGCAACATGATATGGGTGTACTCTATCCAAAGAGGGACATCCATCAAATTCATAATACTGGAGTTATATAGTCTCCACACCAATGCCTTCCTCTTAACGAACTTAATACCATCAACTGCTATTTTCAGTTCAACATAGTAATCAAATTGGAAATCGAAAAACTACGTAACATCCTGTAAATTGAACTCTAAGAATTTGACGATGTTGACTTTCCTGAGTAGAGGTTTGACAATATGCACCTTTTCATGGATCTCCACTATCAAAACACTCTCTTGTTTATGGGCCTTCTTCTTTAGAGAGGCTCTAGGTTTATATGAAGTTTCCATTAAAATCACCATGCTTACAAAATGTAACCCTTCAATTCTTCATCTCTCTATGGAAATGAGAAAAACATTTAAGCTATCCCCATATCCTTCATCCTTATTTATAGAAAATCCAAAAATGATCTTACTAATAACTTTTCCCACTACCTTTCATGTTATGACATGCCATTATTAATGCTCGCCACATGTAATTCAAATTCAGACTGTTATTTACTTACATTGAACTATCTTCACTGACATTTTCTTAGATTTTGTCCCACAGTCTCTTCCTAATAGTGATTTCATTTCACCACCATCACCTTATTCTAGCCATATTCATCCATCAAATCGAGAGGAGAACCTAATTTTGTATATTTTCAATCTTTTATTTTCTTTATTGAACCAACACATTGTGACTTGTACTAACCAAACAAATACTTTTGTACCATTTATATTAACAAAAAATACCATAAATATTCTATGATTCTATCCAAAACAATAACACAACAATTAACTAACGTTCTATCATATCCTACTCATACTATAGTACAAGTGTATCTCTTATGCATTCATTCACTGGACCCCCTATGGGCCATGATAGGGCTTCAACCAACTACCATTCATTAGGCCCTTTATTGGTTGGCCATCCAATTTCATCAATTTTTCTATGCCAACCTTTGAGATATATGCAATGCAGAAGGGTCCTAGCCACCTCATACTCAATTTCTATGGATTCTTCAAAAACTTACTATCATAGAGAAAAACCGATGATCTAGGTTTCATTACCTTAGAATGAATGTTACGATCATGCCAAGCCTTTTCCCTGTACTTCTCCACTCTTGGTTGAATCTTGCAATAACATGGTGCTCTTCCAACTCCATGAGATCCTCTAATTTCCTTTGAAGGTATTAACCATCTTTTGTTTTTGTAGCTACTATAATACATAGACTAGGGACAACAAATTCAAGGGGCACAATTTTTTCTTTTCCATACATAAGTCGATCATCCTCTTGCAAGTATTCCTATAGGATCATAATATTGTAGAAACATGCGCGTCCTAATCATCCTCTCTCAATTACAAATCTTTGTCAATGCATGCTCTAAATTTTTGTTAAAAGCCTACACAATCTCATTTTCTTGTGGATAATAAGGTGTCCTCTTTTGATTACGGATCATAAATTATTGGTTCAATTCTCTAAAAGTACTATTAATAAAGTGGATACCCTGGTCACTCATCAACACCATCATACAACCAAATCATGTTATAATATTTTCAAATATGAAGCATGCCAATATTTCCACTATGCAATACTTGACTAAAGTGGCTTCATCCCAACATGCTAATTGTTTTGTTACAATAATGTTATGGTTCACTCTAGTCCTCCACATAGAGGGATTGATCAATCTTACAAAGTCAATCATACACTTCTCAAATGGTTTCAGTGCCACAACAAGAAACATGGTAGCTCGTCACATCTTGAAGGTTTCCAAATTCACTAACACACATCACACTTCCTATAGTACTCCTTAGCATATTAATGTAACGAAGGCCATCATAATACTGCACACAACACCTTCCCAGCTGTCACTTTTCCTATTGTATCCCCTTGAAAACCCTTCATGTGATTTGTATAAAAGTGCATCTTGTTTGTGTTCAAAGGCACATCTGCACAAGATCCCATCCATGACAAACTTGTATAGTTTTCCTATGATCAATTGGTAATCTATTGCACATATTAGTAGATGTCACCTTTGCACATATGTATCATCTTTAGGTTCCTTCCTAGTTGTCAAAAACCCTACGGTATCTTTAAAATAGTCTGGTATTTCCTTAACCCAAAACAAGTGTGCATCAAACAAATCATCATTAATACTACACCCACTCTTGTTTGAATCCAATATAGACAAACAATCAAGTCCCATATTGTGTTTCCCATGCTCAACAACTACTTCAAAATTAAATTATTGAAACAAAAGAAACCATATATAGATTCTTTCCCCCAACAATGGCTCGCTGACTAAGTATTTTAGTTCAAAAGAACTAGTAAAGAATTTAAAACATTATCTAGAAGGTAATATATGAATTTTTTCAATACATACACCATTGTGAAATCCTCTCTTTATGTAGTTATATACTTTCTTTCTACAATGGATACTTTTCTACTAGCAAATGAAATGGGATGATCAATATTACCTTTTTCAGGTTGAGCGAGCACTATGCCAAGGGATATTTCTAAAGCATCCTCATGCACATGGAATAACTTCGTTTAGTTAGGAAACACCAAAATGGGTGCAATGACCAAATTCTCTTTCAATATATCAAATGACCCTTCACACTCTGGATTCCAAATAAATTTCATGTCCCTTTTCAAAACATTCTCCAATGGTGTTGTAATGAACACATATTTTCTAATAAAATTTCGATAGTATCATGTATGTCCCAATGTAGCATGTAAGGATTTTATAGACATAAGTGGATGAATATCCATAATTACAACTATCTTTGCTTGACCTACCAACAATCTCTCCTTTCAAAGAACATGTCCTAGCAAAAATCCAAAGGTGCTGCAAAAAATACACTTCCTCAAGTTCAAGAAGATCTTTAATTGTCGACATCTATCCAATATTAACCTTAATACTTCTATGTGGTCCTACAACATATTGAACATGGTATAGTCATCCATATAAACTTATAAAAACTTGTGCATGAACTCCTTAAATGAAATAACCACAATTCTAGACAATAAAATGGGTGCATTCTTTAGTTAGAATGGCACGACATTGTAGGCAAATGACCCTCACTTGGTGGAAAAAGTTGTCTTCATTTTTCCTCTACAATTCTAATTTGATGGTATCCTAAGAACCCATCAACGAGTGAGTAAGCCTCTCTTTCTCCTACATTCTCTAGGACTTCGTCTGCAAATGGTATAGTGAAAGTATCATGTACACACTACATTCAAGGATCTCAGGTCAATGCAAATCCAAATTTCTCATGTTTTCTTGTTTTGAATGACCATGGGGATAATCCATTCCGACTCCTCCCCTAGGATAACTATGCTTTTGTGCAACATTCTATCTAGTTCTTGTTCCAATTTCTGCTTATATTTTAGATTTAATCAATATGGACACTTTTTAATAGGCTCGACTTCATGCTTCAATTGTATTTTCCCTTCTCCCAAGGCTCTTACAATCCCTTTCATTTCTTTAGAATTCTTAGGGAAAAAGGTCTTCATACTCTTTCAGTAAATCAACTATACGGGTAATAATCTCCAATAATTACCATCTTTGGTTCAAATTATGTCCTTATGTTTCACTTTTTTTTTTAGAGATTGTCTATAATAAAGGGTGTTGCTTCGAGGACCATTCCCTTTTATTTCTGTTTCTCCTACCAACTCCCTAAATTCTATATTTCTCAACTCAGCTTCTTCCATTAGTTATTCTTCTTCATTCATCTTCTGACAATATAATGGCTCCCTCAAATTCTCAAGCTCCCTATGATATGTGGAAACACTCTCGATATCTTCTTGACTTATATATTCTAGTCTACCTTGGAAGATGAAGTGCTTAATTGCTTTTAGAACCCCATAGAACACATGATGCTTTGAGGTGAATTTGAACATTGCATAAAATTGCCTCTACACCACTTCCTGGTCCTTTGTTCATCTTCTTGTTTCATATTTCACATGCCAACTTCTAGGAACAACATCCAATGTGTGGATGAATCGATGGGTCCATTCCTTTTTTGGGAAGTTCATCTCAGTCCATATCATTTGGAAAATCTAGACATCATCCTCTACATATTTTATTCCTTTATCCCTATTTGCTAGCTCCCAAGCCTAAGGTGGCTAAAATATTAAAAACATATTGTTTACAACTTGTGTCCATGTGCCCAAGTTATATCTATGTGTAGCCAATTAATGCATAAGGGTCCCTTTCGTGATGAAAATCATCAATAGTAGTCATTTATCTCTTGGTATGCACTCCTCCATATGATCCAAAAACACATAGACCAATCCTATTTTGTTTTCCTGGAAATACAACACGGGAAACCCTTGAGTACTTCCCCACATTTCGTGGATGGTAAACAAGGTAAACCATTTGGCCTGATTACTGGCCTAACCCGATGGGGACATCAAGTGAGGCCCTAAATAGGCTCTTGGCCAGGGATTTGACCCCCTAACCTCATTTGAGAAAACAATGGTACTCATCCACTTGAGCTAACCCATCGGGCTTATAGACCAACCCTATTCTATCAAATCTCATAGGATTACACAATTTTGTTCATATCCAAGACACAAATTTCTCCATACATGTGCAACTTTTCTCGACATTCTGTAACCTCTTGTTTTCCACCTACCCATAACATCTCATAAATTTGTATTGTATGGGAATATGCTCCTCTATCTCAAATCACCATTTGCAATTGGGTTTATAGAGTCTTGTTTCTACGTATTAACATTGTGAATATTTTCCAATATAGAGATTTGCACATCATCAATAACAAGTTATGTGTACCTTTATCTTTCAATGAGGTCTAAAGGATAAATGACCCTGAGGTCCCCTTGCTCAAATAACATATTATTTTTTTTAGGTTCAAAATAACATCATTTCAAATGTCCAATCTATACCCAACAAATCTAGGTAGGGATATTTTTCATCCATAATCTCAATAAATTCAAAATCAACCATAGTATTCACCCCATCTATATCTACCTCTATATATTGAACTCTTCCATTGGGAAAAATTATGTACTAATTGGATAATCTCAATCAAATGGATGAACAAACCAAATTTGCTTCCCCGTCAGTTCCAAAAACTTCTTAGGAAAGATGTTTACATTAGATTCCATATTTAACATGACATCCTTCATCTCATACCCTCCTAAACTTAGATTATTTTAGGGGCTTAATTTCCTCAATGGGATAATTTTCCATGGTTTTTCCCCAAAAACTATTCACCAATTTCCATTTTTTCTAAAACTGATTCGCCAAAATTCCACAAAATAAAATGATTTTACCTTAAAAATTGCCAAAATTTTATAGAAACTATATAAAATCCTTAGAAATTTGAACATTTTTACAAAACCGTTGCCAAACATTTTACATTTTTCATATTAAGGAATGGTAAGATTAGCCCATGTTTCTACATTTTAATATAAATTTCCACCCTTAAAATTATCCATGCTCCTAAAACCATCTTCATCTTGAACTTCCTTCTTGTTCTTATTCTCTTATTCTTAACTCACCTTACATTACGCTTAGGAAGAGGAGTCTAGATGGGTTCATCATCTTCCAACATCAACACCTATCTTGATATGATATATATTAATCTCCTAGATATCTTTTGATAATGTACTGATTTGATGTAGCATCTAAGAATTTACTTATGTGATTGGTAGACTAATCCTCTAGAATTCCCCTAGTCGCCTCCTTATCATACTTAGGTGCATTATAGAACATATCCAACACATCATGTAGGAATTGTTTATGCTTTCATACATGAAATTTTTATGGGGTAGTCATAGATTTCTTTATTTTTCCTATCAATATTAGTTTTGTGTCCATCCTAGTTGTTGCTCCTCCTTGCATCACCACATGTAATTGCATACTATGTCCATAGTCTCTATGTGGCTTTGTTGTCACAATATGTACCTTCTTCTCTTCCCAATTATTTATGAAATACATATATTCTTCTATCTTGTAGTCTATTTTTTAATATTAAGCACAAAGCACATGAGATTTGTACAATGCCACACAATGTGTCTAACTTCTCCATAGTTAAAATAAGTAGGTCACCTCACACTTCCACAACTACGTCATCTTCTTCCCTAGAATCCTCCTTGTCCTTTTCCACCATTATCCTCCATTCTTTGAACTTGGTAGGAATCC